>VNJQ01001510.1:0-17767 GCA_008042515.1 Drosophila truncata | reverse complement strand
AAGCACGAAGTCGAGCCATACTATTGCGGCGCTGTTCACATGCAATTTCTCGTTCTTCTTCAGTCCTTTCATATGCAATATTTTGTATTCTTCTTGCATTACGGCTTTGTCGGGAAAGATTCGACCGTCTTGGTCGCGGCATTATTAATTAAACTTCACTTCACTTCAATCCACTTGTTAATTATTTATTTAATAGAAATAGTTTTAATATTGATTTCAGCGCAACACAATCTTTTTGGTTCGTTGTTAAATTTGAGAGCCTGACTATGAATTTGACTTCGTTTGTAACTGACATTTTGACATTTGACATTTTCTTCTTAGCTGTCTGCCTAAATAAAAAAGTATGGGCCAGGGAGGAACGCTGTCGAACGGGACAAAAAGTATCCTATGTCCTTCTCCTGGCTCTAAGCTACCTCCCTACCAATTTTCACTCAAATCTGTTCTTCCGTTCTTGATTTATAAGTGGTGTAACATAAAACACGATGTTCTTTTATATATATAGATAACTAAAGTGTACAGTGAAGATTTTCATGTTCTGCAGTGGTGGTCAATTAATAAAGATCGTTTTCCTCTACCTTTTCAAATTAGCTGCAAGATACTAGCAGCTCCCGCGAGCAGTGCAGCATCGGAAAGGGCATTTTCTGTTGCCAAAAATTTAATTTGTGAAAAACGATCAAAAATTGCCACCACTGAAGACATGGTAAATAAAATAATGTTTCTCCATTCCAATATTAATAATTTAAATATAAATGCATCCATGCAGAAGTCTACTACCCATACCCTGCCAACATGAAGGGGGAAGTAGAAAACCAAGTCAATGAGCTTCTGCGTGAGGGAGTAATCAGACCCTCCAAAAGCCCCTATAACTCCCCGGTGTGGGTTGTCCCGAAAAAAACAAAGCCTAATGTGGAAAAACAATACACTATCTCGGACACTTACCCAATCCCGGACATAACGTCTACTTTGTCTAGCCTGGGTGAGGCCAAACTATTCACTACTCTCGACTTAACGTCTGCGTTCCACCAGATCCATACGAAAGAATCCGATATACCCAAAACCGCGTTTTCAACTCTGAATGGGAAGTACGAGTTTCTGCGCCTGCCTTTCGGATTAAAAAATGGCCCGGCAGTTTTCCAAAGAATGGTCGATGACGTGTTGAGGGAATGCATTGGTAAAATCTGTTACGTGTACATCGACGATATTATCGTCTTCAGTAAAGACTATGAATCTCACTGGCGCAACCTCCGCGCGGTATTTGGAAAAATTAGGGAGGCCAGGTTACAAATAAATTTGGAAAAGACACTGTTTTTGCGTACTCAAGTCGAGTTTTTGGGCTACGTGGTAACGCCGGATGGGATCCGCGCGGACGGGAAAAAAGTAAAGGCCATAAAAGAAATGCCAAAGCCCGTCAACCTGAAAGAACTCAAAAGCTTCCTGGGAATGAATTCTTACTATAGGAAATTTATTTGCGACTACGCCAAAATCGCTAAGCCACTGACAAATTTAACGAGGAGCGAGCACGCCCAAGTCAAGGCATCCCAATCTAGAAACATTCCGATTTCACTGGACGAGGAAGGCATCAAAGCCTTTGATGACCTTAAGACAACTCTTGCTTCATCCGAGGTTCTGGCTTTCTCAGACTTCAATAAACCTTTCCACTTAACAACGACCGACACATCCAATTATTCCATAGGGGCCGTTCTCTCTCAAAGCGACAACGGGAAAAACCGCCCCATCGCTTACATTTCACGATCATTGAATAAAACTGGGGAAAATTATGCCGTTAACGAGAAGGAAATGCTAGCTATATTATGGGCCCTAGACAATTTGCGATCCTACCTCTATGGCGCTGCATCAATAAAAATTTACACTGACCATCAACCATTAACCTTCTCGTTAGGCCGGAATTATAATGCGAAATTAAAGCGATGGAAGGCGCGCCTAGAAGAGTACAACTGCGTGCTTATTTACAAGCCAGGCAAATCCAATGTAGTTGCCGACGCCCTTTCTCGCATTGTTTCGAATGTAAACTATCTCAGTGCTGATACTGCCTCAAATTCAGCAACAGACTCCGTTGCCACCATCCACAGTGCCCTTCAGGATGCGTCCAATTTAATCCCCCATGTGGAGGCCCCTATTAACGTATACAGAAATCAGCTAGTGTTTGACCCCGATAATCTGGAATACGCCTGTGAAACTCTGCATCCGGGTTACATGCGTCACCTGATTCCTATTGATTCTGTACGAACCTTGCGAACTTCCCCAGAAAAATACTTGAAACCGTTACTCATTAATGGCATAAAAATTCCTGAGTCTTATTTGCAATCGCTCCAAGAGTACAACCGAGAACACTTATCTGGATATAAACTCCGGATTACACAGAGACTAGTAACCGACCTGGCTGACGAAGAGGAGGTGTGTAGGGTGATATCCACTGAACACCTCAGAGCTTAAAGAAATCCGAAGGAAATTAAACTACAAATCCTGGAAAAATTCTATTTTCCCAGGATGGCCTGCCGTATTAAATCAGTGACCTCTCCCTGCCAATCTTGTAAATTGTTTAAATATGATAGACACCTGGTCAATTTCTCAGTTGCATCGACGAATTTTCCAAGTTTGCTAAGCTTTTCCCGATAGAATAAAAATCCCCGATCCACCTTCGCGAAAGGCTGATCGAAGTTCTTCATTACTTCACGTTACCGACAACAATAGTGTTGGATAACGAAATGGGCCTGTTGTGTCCCAAGGCCCTCAACTACTTGGAATCCCTCGGAATAGGCGTTTACTACACACCGTCACAAAAAAGTGAAGTGAACGGTCAGGTGGAAAGATTTCATTCCACCTTCCTCGAGATATACCGGTGTCTGAAAAACGACAACCGGAATCTCAAAACAACCGAGCTGGTTTTCATTGTCGTAGACTGGTACAACAACTCAGTCTATTCGGTGACGAACCGCAAACCTGTTGAAATTTTTTTTATAGAACCTCAAAAATTAATTACCAGGGACTTACCAATTTCAAGGAACAAACTGAAGAAGACATAAGGGGCTTGCTCTTACACAAGCAGAAGGTTGCAAACCACAGATTAAATAGAGACAGGACAAAGCCCCTACACTATAATCAGGGAGACACTGTTTACATCTGCAATAAATAAATCAAGAGTAAAGACAAACCCCGATTCAGGGCAGAGGAAGTAGAGGATAACGGTAGAGTCACGATCAAAACAAAGTGAGTGATATTTCACAAATCCCATATTAAAAGCTGATAACGTTTCACAATTCCCGTAACATAAAATAAAAATAATATAACAAGAATAAAAAAAAAAAAGCAGAAAATGAATAAGTAACAAAATGATACAAAAATACAATAAGAATAAACACCAATAAACAAGTTTAGTGATTAGCCAGGTCACAACTGCTCTCCACATCTTTAGATATGACACGCCGGTCATCCCACTCCAACAAGGCGTGGTGTGTCGGGTTAACGGAGTATTCAAGCTCGCCCACATCATCGACCTGAAGCAAATACAAAGCATTATTGACAAAACGACAGAGGAGACATCAGCGATCAATGACATGAGGGTCGCCTCACTAATATGCCATTATTTAGAAAAAGTTACGGATGGTATTACTAGGTTGACCTCAGCACACCGGAAGCCTCGGTCTATAGACTGGCTGGGATCAGCCTGGAAATGTGTCGCTGGATCGCCTGACGCATCGGATTGGAACACGTGATCCAGAACAGCAATCAACAGATATAAATAAACACGAGGCTGTTCGACGTTGCGCACGACTCACTGAGGAGGCTCGATGCCATGGCGGCTAAAGTAAACTCCATTGATGGGGAGGCCCATATGGCCACGATCCTGTCACATAAGGCGATGATATTGTTAAAACAGGTCGACGAAATCACTAGGGCCTGCCAACTAGTGAACACGAATCTCCTGGACCCAAAGGAAGTGGAGACCCTCTTAGTGGAAACTCGTAGCCTACCGTATCAAAATGTGGTGGAGGCAATGGAGTTCGCGAAACCATCGATCCTGACCAACGGAACCTACCTATTATGCTGTCATTATCGAAAGTTGTAGACTGTAAATACAAACTGATGCTCCTCTACCCCACGATCATCGAGGGTAAACAAGTAGCACTGGAATACAACCGGATGGCAATGAACCCTCAAGATACGTATGCGGTATTGGGAAGCTGTCTTTCCATCGGAAACACCACCGTTTGCAAGGAAAAGAACTTAAAGAAGCTAGATGAAGCCGGCTGTATCGCCAGGCTACTGAAGGGAGGACACGCGCTCTGCGATCACCTGAGGAACGATCAGGAGATAGTGGAGTTGATTGACGACGGCACCTTGTTCCTGGCGAATTTCAATGGAACGGTTACAACGGACTCCCAGAACTTGCTGGGATCTTTTATTGTCCAGTACGATAACGAGACCATTCATATTGGAAATGTCTATAGCAGTTACTCGTCTACGCACGTGATGGCCATGCCTGCCGTGCTTAGCAAAGTAACCACCACTGGTTATCAACTGTCATAAAAATATGTTCATGATTTTAGCCTGGAGAACTTGAAGAAGCTCTCATGCTGTACATCGTATGGAAGAAAATAACGTCCACCCAGGGCATACCGTCGCACCAGGGCATCGCCGAGCTGGAGTCGCAAACCACCAAGGCGGACCCCCCAAGAGCCACTGATCTGCGGGACGCAGATTTTCGAAGGGGGAAGAGTTAACAGTGGAGCACCGACTACCCAGCTCCACCCTTCTCCCCCGCCCCATGCCGGTTCAACACGGTAATAGTCAACGCTGGAGCGCTGACCGCCCGACTCCACCTCCTCCCCGCACCCCGTACGGACTCAGCGTAACGACGATCCGCTGCACATGCAGGGGAACGCTGGCGACCCCACCCCGTGCCCTGCGCCGAATCAGCACGGTGACATCCGGTGGGCCAAATGCTAGGCACTGACCGCTTGCAATTGGAGCACGAGAAGTGCAAGGCCTGCAATACGGTCACGGGGCACTCACGCCGCCGCCGGCGTCGACACGGTTACGGCTAACTGCGGAGGTCTGGCTGTAACGATCGGATCAACGGAATGGCAGAGCTAATCGGACCGGCATCGGAAGCAGTCTAATTTATTATTGAACTTTAGTTATTGGAATAAAATATTATAACGATTAACTATCACTGGATTTATTATATCGGGATTGACTGGAAAGAAGATAGACGGACCTTCCCCGCTGTTGCAACTACCCGGTCACCACATGGCTAGGTACAAGTCCCACCCGTCCTGCAAAGGATTGGGGAGAGTCCTTCAGGAGGACTTAACTTTCCTTTCAATAGGACTTAACTTATATATTATATTATTATATATATAGTGACATATTCACATATTCAGCCATGTTCCAAGAAATAAGAATATGCAGCGTAGGAGATCCCACGCTGAATATATGCAAGCAATCCACATCCGGAGCAGGCGATGCCGCTCTTCAATAACTTAAACAATTCTTGGAAAATTATTGTATAAACCAAGCGGGCAATCTCGCTCTCAAATTTATTTGGAAAATTATTGTATACAACCAAGCGGGCAATCTTACTCTCAAATGAGAAAAAAACAAAAAAACAAAAAAAAAAAAAATAAAATAATAAAATAAAAATAAACATTTTACTGGCGCAGTCGGTAGGATACAAAAAGTATCCGAAGAAAAGAACCACGAGTGGAAAATAAATTAAATTTTATAATTCAGTTCTCGAATAAACTTACGCAACACACATTTAAAAACCCTTCAACTTGGATAATAATTCCAATTCGGTTGTCCAACAAAAAAGTGGAAGAATAAAATAAAACAACAATAAATCCAAAGGCAACTAACAGTTAAGAACAACTTATAACACATAAATAATTTAAGTTAAACAAACACTAAATCTTTATTTAGTGAAATCAAAATAAAATAAAAAAAAAAACAAATTTTTATTTTTACTGTAACAACAAAATTAGAACTGTACAAAAATGGCACCATCAATTATCGCCGAACCCCAAATGGTGGCGCTAAGTGACACCAACCTGGCTGAAGCTCGTCGGCAGCTAAAAGTCATCATGCCATTTAAGGGTGATCCAGAAACTCTATACATTACGACAACAGAGGATTCTACTTGGAGCCATTGAAAGAAACTTGGACGGACATGTAACCCGATCATTGGGCCTTCCGAACATTAAACATTGGCCTACCCTTAGATTGAGACTAGTTGCAGAATATAAACCAAAAACGCGGAACTACAAACTACTGGAGAACTTCAGGGAGACACCTTACAAAGGAAATCTAAGAGCATTCTGCGAAGAAGCCGAAAGACGACGACAACTGCTGATTTCAAAATTGCATCTGGAAGGTAACCAACCAGTTTTTCTTATTTATATTCAGGCTATTAGAGATTCCATTACAATATTGATCAGAAAATTACCTATACAATTATTCACTATTTGGGTTCATCATGATATTTCAGCCTTAAGGTCATTAATTACTATTGCACAAAACGAGGGAATATATGAAGAACACATTAATTTTGAATTGAATAAAAATCCAGATAACCGTAATAAAAATGCAAATTTTAATCAAAATTCGAAATCACACAAATTCGATAAAAATGCCTAAACCCAATATCTACCAAGTTACCCACAATATTCTCAACCATTCCAACCTAATTTTAATCAATACACCTATACACAACAAATGACTAACATCCAAGCTATGTGGCAAGTTCCAAATAATTTCGGACCCAACCAATACATTAACACACAGCCAATTACTTACAAAAATACTTTCCCACAATATTCCAATAAAATACAAAATCCTCATACAGCACATTTTAAAGGAAATACATATCCTCAACTCCAACAACCCTCCACATCTAAAAATACTAACTTTCCGGCTACCAAACGACTAAGACCATCGGAAAGTGAGCAAACCAAAATGTCTATTGACGAATTAAGATTTCAAGACCCGCACGAGTACGTAGAATTACAACCTAATTATTATGAACAACAGTATTATGACCTCAATCCATACCATGGGTTAATTAATGCAGAGCAACAACAAGTACAACCTATTCAAAATAAAGATGAACAACATCAAACTAGCTCTGAACCAAATGAAAATTTTCGGTTAACAGTAGTAAAGTATAGAGTAGTAATCGACTATAGGAAGCTTAATGAAATAACTATTCCCGACAGATATCCAATACCGAACATGGACGAAATCCTTGGTAAATTAGGAAAATGCCAATATTTTACAACTATCGATTTGGCAAAGGGATTTCATCAAATAGAATAGACCCAGAACTGCATTTTTCACCAAAAGTGGTCATTACGAATACCTTCGAATGCCCTCTGGCCTTAGAAATGCACCCGCTACCTTTCAGAGATGCATGAACAACATCCTTCGACCGTTGCTCAATAAACACTGTTTAGTATATTAAGACGACTTTAAAATTTTTTCACATGTTCCCTTACCGAACACTTAAATTCGTTACAATTAGTTTTTTCCAAACTTGCAGAAGCAAATTTAAAATTGCAGTTAGACAAATGCGAATTCTTAAAAAAAGAAGCTAGTTGCCTTGGTCACATTGTATCTCCTAATGGCATAAAACCAAATCCACTTAAAGTTAAAACCATAATTTCATATCCAATTCCTACCAAAGTAAAAGAGGTCAGAGCTTTCCTTGGATTAACCGGTTATTATCGGAAATTTATTCCAAATTACGCAGACATTTGATATGTAACCAATGATATATAACCAATGACCAAATGTTTAAAAAAAGGAGCAAAGATAGATACACAACATCTCGATTACATAGAAGCATTCAAAAAACTTAAAGCTCTAATAATTAGAGAACCCTTTCTCCAATTACCCGATTTCGAAAAAAATACACCTTAACCACAGATGCCAGTAATTTAGCCCTTGGGGCCGTGCTTTCTCAAAATGGTCATCCAATATCCTTTATTAGCAGAACATTAATGAACACGAATTAAATTACAATGCTATCGAAAAGGAATTACTCGCAATAGTTTGGGCTACTAAAATTTTTCGACATTATTTACTAAGCCGTCATTTTCTCATTGCTAGTGACTATCAACTTCTTAGATGGTTGCATACCTTAAAAGAACCAAATGCCAAGTTACAAAGATGGAGAGCTAAGTTAAACGAATACCAATTTAAAATTGATTATATTAAAGGGAAAGAAAATTCAGTTGCCGATGCATTATCAAGAATTAAAATTGAAGAAAGCCATCACAGTGAAGTTACTCAACATAGTGCAGAAGAAGATAATAGTAACCTAATTCATTTAACAGAAAAACCAATTAACTATTTTAAAAAACAAATAATTTTCATTAAATCCGATAATGATAATGATAATGACACTAAAAAAATTTTACTTGATCATTTTCTTCATAGAAACATTACTATTTATATTGAGAGCGACGTAGCTTTTGAAATGATTCAAAGAGCACATCGAGAAATTATTAATAACACTTACACTAAAGTAATTCGCAGCCTCCACTTATTAAAGAATGTTAATTCATACGCCGAATTCAAAGAAATTATACTGAAATCACATGAAAAGCTTCTACATCCAGGAATACAGAATAAAGAAAATCACTTCTTTCCAAATAGCCAACTATTAATTCAGAATATAATAAATGAATGCAACATATGCAATTTGGCTAAAACAGAACATAGAAATACAAAAATGGCTTTTAAAATCACACCCAACCCTGAACACTGTCGAGACAAATTTGTGATAGATATTTATTCATCTGAGGGAAAACATTACATCAGTTGCGTTGACATTTATTCTAAGGAATAAAAATGTAGATTAGAACAGGCATTTAAGAGAGCTAGACTAATGTCAGAATCCCATAAGTTAAAAAAAAAACAAGAAAGGAAGCTAACTTCGGCTCACCGAAGTTTATATACCCTTGCAGATTGCAATTGAACTATAAAATTAAAATCGAAATTCTGAAATAATAATAAGTGGCCAAGACCCAAATTTGATTAAAATATTTTAAGAAATAGCGAAGTGAGGATTTTTTTTTATTATTACCCTGATTGTTCCTATGGAAGCTATAGAATATAGTCGTCTGATTTTCATGAAATTCAAACAAAAATTCTAAAATAATAATAAGTGGCCAAATCCCAAATTTGATTAAAATATTTTGAGAAATAGCGAAACTATGCATTTTTTATTATTACCCTAATTGTTCCTATGGTTGCTATAGGATATAGTCGTCTGGTTTTCATGAAATTAAATCTAAGATTCTCAAATAATATTAAGTGGCCAAATCTCAAATTTAATGAAAATATGTTGAGAAACAGTGAAGTTAAGATTTTTTTTTTATTTTCCTGATTGTTCCTATAGCAGCTATAGGATATAGTCGTCCGATTTTCATGAAATTAAAACCGAAATTCTAAATTAATAATTAATGGTCAAATATCAAATTTGGTGGAGTTTTGTTAAAAACTGACATAGTTATTATTTTTTTTCCAAAGTTTTACCGATCGCTCCTATGGCAGCTATATGATATAGTCGTCCGATCCGGCCCGTTCCGACATATTTACGAGTTAGAGTATATAGAAGACTAACTGCAAAGTTTCATTCAGATAGCTTTAAAACTGAGGGACTAGTTTGCGTAGAAACGGACAGACAGACGGACAGACGGACATGGCTAGATCGACTCGGCTGTTGATGCTGATCAAGAATATATATACTTTATAGGGTCGGAGATGTCTCCTTCACTGCGTTGCAAACTTCTGACTGAAATTATAATACCCTGCAAGGGTATAAAAACAAAGTAGGCAATTTACATTCCCAAAAGTATGCAATGGAATTTATGTAAAAATCATGTAAAAACCATGTAAATTCTTGTATTTGTGGACTTTAACGTATGGCTTTAGCCTTCATTTTATAATTTTCTTTATGCTATGGGGTCTATATAGCAGCATACCTATTTGCAGCTTTGTATTCCAACTGGAAGTATTTTTGGCCGCCCTTCCCATATACGATCAAACAGTGTGGAAGCGGGCAATCTCACTCTCAAATTTATGTACAGCCAATGTAAACAAAGGGCAGCACAAGAAATATTTTTGCATCAAGAATTTAGTCTTAAGCTGAAATCTGTTGAATAAAGACGAAAAACTTAACCCGTGTTTGAATTCATTCTTAGCGTTGTTCTTAGTCAACTGACGGGACATTAGTTCGACTCAAATAAAATAAAAATAAACATTTTACTATATTTATATTGAACATAATACGTACGTTTATATTTTTAGCATTTTTTATCAATAAAAAATATAAAATAATGTAATTTTATAAATAAATTTTACAGCATTTTTGGCCGTCAAGCTAATTTGATTCGACGTTGGTTCAGGGCTTTTGTTACTGTATTGATCTTAAGACAGAAGTTGGGCACATCTTCTGAAAGCTCTTAGAGCCTAATTTTCGGTGGTGTTAAAAATTGTTTAGGAAATATGTCATATGATATCAATAGCACCTCCAAAAGATCACCATTTGTATGTATGTGCGAAGTTTTCCTGCATTATTTCTAAACTGTCCAAATCTTCGAAATTTCTTTTGAAATTCAAAACATAGTTTGGAAATATGTTATTACAATATAGAATTACCAAATGTCATGACCAAACCCCATCACTGACTGTTCTACAATTGAATTTCTCTTACGTTCCTTGCTCAAACCTTGAAAAATTCAGCACGGGTTATTTCACACATTTTAAAAATTAAGATATTTTGGCAAAATATGTGCAAGATTTTATTTTTGAACCTGATTTTATATGAATGCCCAGCAGACAAAAACTTCGTTTATAATATTACAAATGATAGTTTTGCGGGTTTAAGGCGGACAAAACGTCCGAACGACAAAAAAGTAAATCACCTGGCATGGGTTTTGTGGCAGCAAAAGCTATCATTTTCGAAACCCGAAAAAGATATCGTTTGCGGACCTTTTGAAATCTTGCGAGTGACACTTTTTTAATATCAAGACCGGGTCTCGATTAGGCTTCAAAAATAAATAAAAAAATTAAATTTAATCCTCATTATTCCCTTAACTCTTAAACTAAATCTTTTTAAACTATGTATTTAATCCCAAACTAGACAACAACTAATCTATGTTTCACTTAAGCTTCGACCTGAAAGACATTTTGTTAAAATCTATAATTATAAGGTTACAAATTATTAGCAAATCATATACTTCGTAAATAAATCCCAAATAAAATCTTACACATTTTTTGCGTCCCGGTAGGACTCGAATGTCACAGAATTCACAGGCGGTCCGCTTACCAACTCGGCAACTGAGGAAAACCAAACTCTAATATCGAGAACGCTTAAACATACGATTTTAAGAAGAGAGCAGTACTCCCGGAGCTTGTCCGTTTTACAGCCAGTAAATTCGCTATTTTCCCTCTCATTGTACGTTTCAGAGTCCGCTAGCGGGACTATTTCGCCCCTTTTAGGAGGGACGCCATAGTTCTGATTGCGCTTCGTTTTGGTGTAAGTTTTTGAGCATTTACCGAACCGAATGCGGAAATTCCGATGCTTTGCCCGCATTTAATATCTTTTGCGGACATTTTGCGGATCCATCCGTCCGCTTTTTTGTCTGCTGGGTGGCTGCAACTGGTGTATGTACTGGTGTAATAGAAGGGTATAGACTTATATAAGTTTTTTTCCACCAAAAATAGAAAACAAAATTTTTCAAAAAAATTTAAAAAAATGTTAGAGTTGGAAAAAAATTTGTTTGTTATTGAAAATGAATAAATAATTGATTAATAAATATGGGAAAATTAATTTTTGATATTTTAAAATATGAAATGTTCCTAGCGTAAGAAATTAAAATTTTTCCTGCTTTAATTTTAAGTTTTCGGCTCTGACCTTGCCTCGTATAAAGGCGATGACATGAGATGACTGAGTGTCTGTCGTGCCATTATCGGCCGGTAGTACGGCCATTAACCCTGGGGGGTTAAAAAGGCGGGACTATGGGGGGTCGAAATTTGTGATCCCTTAGGTGAGAAAGCGGATATTACCGCGCTTTAGAGACTTATTTAATAGCGTAAATCTATTAAAATGCATTAACATTTCCCTTTCAACGTCACGACAGGCTTCGCAACAGTAACGTACAGTTTTGGCAAAGCAGACGATATCAGAAGACTTTATAAAGATTTACCACTGTACTTGTTACGATAATGATAGGGAGCGACAGATAAGATAAAACTGCAGCTGCACAGAGAGAGTTGGAGAGCGTGAGAGCAGGAGAGCGTGGGAGTAAGCAAGCTTAGAGACGTTTAGCTGTCGCGACGGCGAAACAACGGCTAAACGGGAAAGGTACAAAAGGGAATGCAAAAATGCAAGAAAAACAAACACTGGCAGCACATTTAAATTGTGAAAATAAAAGAGATTAAATGCATAAATTAATAGCTGCATGCAAACGCGAAGTGAACGGGAACTATAAAAAACGCAATGTAGAAGTTTTAAATAAACCGCGATGGTTTTTGCAAAGGCTAAACGGGAAAGGTACAAAAAGGAATGCAAAAATGCAAGAAAAACAAACACTGGCAGCACAATTAAATTGTGAAAATAAAAGAGATAAAATGCATAAATTAATAGCTGCATGCACACGCGAAGTGAACGGGAACTATAAAAAACGCAATGTAGAAGTTTTAAATAAACCGCGATGGTTTTTAGCAAAGTTATTACACAAAAACGAGAGCGCAAGAAGGAGAAAATGTTCTTGATGTTTGTTTATGCCAGAAGGCCCTCTGCGTCGTCCGCACCGCCGCCTCTGCCCACCGAGCATAACAAAAAGCTCGGCTGCTCTCGCGCTCCCGGTTTCGGCCCTCCGCGCACCAACTTCCAAGCGAACATACGTTCTCCCGCTCTCCGCTCCTCGGCGTTCCCGATCAGCACTCGCCTTCTGCTACTCGGGGCCGCTCCCGCACTGTTAAGCTCAGCTTATCGATCGGGAGCGCGACCCTTATGTTAAGTTAAAGTTTAGTTACACGTTTGCAGCGAAATAATGCTGACGCGCCCCGAATTCTACCACCGACGCCCCCGACTTTTTTTCTTCGACTTTTTCCGTTCGCGCGGTGGGATTTTTCTACTCAATCAACGGCCCTTTTCTAAATCACATCCCCGACTTCTAGACAACTTTTGCGGCAACAGCGCCCCCTTACAACAATGTTAAAAATTGCATGTTTATATTATTTTGGAAAGAGGTACCAAAAAGTATTTTTTGAAGAGAAGCTTTTTTACGGACGGTCGGTGGGTCACGTATAAATCTTATTCAAAAGATGGGGAGTAATCCGAGAAGAAGTGAAATCGGAATAGCGTCACCAAAACGAGTGGTGACGCACACGCCATTGTTTCTAAGACTCCGCTTACCCATGGGGGGTTTGTCGTGGCGTGGCAAAGCCTCACGGACCGCTTTGAAAACCGGCGGCTATTTGTAAACAGCCAGTTGAAGATCCTCTTCAACATCCAGGCCGTTCCTCAAGAATCCGGAGTCGCGTTGAAGGAGCTGAAAGCCACCATTCAGAGTTGTCTAACAGCCCTAGAAAACATCAATGTTGAGGCGTGGGATTGTCTCCTGGTCTTTATGGTTTCCTCAAAGCTCCCCAAAATCAGACTTTCTATGTGGGAGCAATCCATACATAATAAGGCCGAAATTCCAACCTGGAAGGAATTGGATAATTTCCTGACAGAGCGCCATCGTACTCTGGAGGCCATCGACTCCGGGAACCTTCCGCCTAGATATTCAAATGCACCCACCTGTGCGCAGACTCCATTCTTACGAAGAACGGGTGGCTCAAGCAACTAGAGGGTGTGACCTGTGTTCCAGGGAGAACCACCCACTCCGTATTTCTCCACGGTTCCTCGCAATGCATGTCGAGGAGCGATCGAACTATGTAAGAAGAAAACAACTGTGCTTAAACTGTTTCGCACGAGGCCATCAGCATCGTGAGTGCACAAGTGTTCACTCCTGCATTACGTGCCACAGCCGTCATCATTCTCTGCTACATCGCGGCAATCCCATGACAACCGTTCCAGGTCCTCTCCTTTCGTCAGGTTCACGACCCGTGCCCTCCGAGAGAAGCGCTGCTGCACCTGAAGACCACTCAAATGTGCAAGTATGTTTTGCATCCGGTTCAAGAGCTATCCTGCTCGGCACAGCAATTATTAATAAAAATCATCTTGACCGCGACTTCCAAGCTCGGGCTCTGATCGATTCAGGTTCCGAGGCTACGCTCATATCTGAGCGGCTCTTTAGCCGAATCAGACTTCCATTTGACACAGTCCAGACTCAAGTTTCCGGTATCAATCAAACTGTTGCGGGACACTCCACGAAGCTTTGCAAATTTTCCATTCGCGTTCTCTCCAGACCCGGGTTACAGTTAGAAGCGAAGGCCTATGACCTTCCTCAACTAGCCGGAGAACTTCCTTCGCACCCAGTTCCGAGAGGTCTTCTAAGGGAACTGCCGGATCTCCCCTTAGCAGATCCAACGTTTATCGAGAGCTCCGAAATCGATGTCCTGATAAGAGCTGACATTCTTCCGTCTATGCTTTTGGGCAACATTTTAGGCTCTCTTCTGGCCCAGGAAACGATTTTTGGCTGGGTACTTACAGGCCCAGTGTCAACCGCACCTACTAACGGCGTGTCGGTGTTTTCCACACGCATTTCCTTCGCGTCCAACGGATCATTGAGGAACTACCCAACCAACCAAAGCAGACGTTCCCGAGGTATTCGATCCTACCCATGCCGAGTCTGCCAAGGGAACCATCCTCTTCGGAAATGCCTCCGTTTTCTTAGGCTTAGCGCTGTTCCAATTGTTTGGCCCACAAACATTCCGAGGGAACGTGCCGCAGTGGTGATCGATGCAAAAAGTGCAATCGGCACCACCACACGGTCCTGCATACGCTCGAAGGTCCAGTGCACGCAATCCGTTCGCAGCAACGGGCCCCACCGTACCTGTAGCTCCTACGGAGCTTATTTTTATTCCATCCTATGGAGGGCAGGTGTACCCGAGGTACGTTGTCCTACCAATGCCGAGCCTGCCCACAATAATCCGGCACCCGTCCACTGCAATGTTCCTGTTTACTGTGCTGTTCCGTAATCGTAGTTCCAACACGTATGTTGCATCAGTACTGATTAGTTTTTTTTCTCCGTCATATTCTGCAAGTCACATACACCTCCACGACCAGGCAGCGCCAAACAGACAGGAAGCCAGGATCACCACGAAACTCTTCAGCCGCTCATCGACCTTCGTCCGCCACTTTCCGGCACTCTTCAGCAGCTCATCGGCCTTCGTCCGCCACTTTCCGGCACTCTTTAGCCGCTCCTTGCCTTTGTCTGCCACATTCCGGCGATCTTCAGCCACGTCAGCGTCACGGCATCAACGGAGGGACGATCTACTACGCCTGCCATAAGCTAAAAAGGGTTTTATTGCAACCCGAGTGATTGCAAGAGGGGGGAGAATGTTTATGCCAGGAGGCCCTCTGCGTCGTCCGCACCGCCGCCTTTGCCCACCGAGCATCACAAAAAGCTCGGCTGCTCTTGCGCTCCCGGATTTCGGGCCTCCGCGGTCAAGAGCGCGACCCTTATGTTAAATTAAAGGTTAGTTACATGTATGCAGCGAAATAAAGCTGATGCGCCCTGAATTCTACCACCGACGCCCCCGACTTTTTTTCTTTGACTTGTTCCGTTCGCGTGGGGCGATTTTTCTACTCAATTAGCGGCCCTATTCTGCATCACATCCCCGACTTCTGGACTACTTTTGCGGCAACAGCGCACCCCTACCACAATGTTAAAAATAGCATGTTTATATTATTTTGGAAAAAGGTACCAAAAAGTATTTTTTGAAGAGAAGCTTTTTTACGGACGATCGGTGGGTCACGTATAAATCTTATTCAAAAGATGGGGAGTAATCTCACTTTCTTTCTTTCTTTCTAAGCGAAATTCACTTGTAGATCAGTCAGTGATAGTGTGTGACGCGTAGTAAATAAATAAATTAATTAATAAACAGACTGAAATAAGTTAGTCTCTCAGACGACTTTCGAGTCCGAGCTCTGATGTCTTTTGAATCCAAGCATTGACGACTTTCGAGTCCAAACGCTCAGAAGACTTTCGATTCCAAGTTCCCGGAAGACGTGGGAAGAGTCTGATCTCTCTGACGACTTTAGAGTCCAACACCAACACTTCTCTCAAAAGACTTGTGAGTCCAACAACAGCCAAGCTGCGTCGCGGCTCTGACCTTACAACGACTCTAAAGGTTAGATGAGAGAGGCCGACAACGATAAACCCCGAGACGGAAACACCTATCCGGAAGCAAAGCCGAATGTCTGCTTGTTCACTGTTTCTTTAGTTAACACGCACATTACACTTTTTACGATATAAACACACAGCGTTCTCATTGGGAAAACGGGTCGGGGATCTCTTACAAAAAGTACCCGCGAACCAAATTGATTTCTGGACAGAACCTGGTCGTCGCTGTACTACCTGGAAGCGGCAGACCGTCACAGGTGGCTTCCGAACAGGTTGAAGTGGTTGCAAGAGACAAAAGATGGGAAAACGATGGAACAGTGGGCAGCTGGATACGGGATACAAATGGATTGACTTGTTCAGACAATACCGTTCATCCTAGAGGCAATAGCCAGCGATTGGTAGAACACAACACCAAAAACGATTAAGTCATGAAGACAACTAACGACGGAATTGCTTGAGTACTTTCTAACACCCAAATACGAAGATCAGTTGGAGACGCAAATATCGCAGCTGAGGCAACGGGAGAAGGACCGTTGAGAGAATACGCGATGAACCTGAGAAAAGTAATGCGGCTTATGAAGCCGTCAGAGGAGAAGAGGATGTACAAAAACTGTAGCAGCAAAGCTATACAAAGCTATACTAGCTGGTTATTACAACAACAACTTAGGCCTAAGATTTGCATGCGGTGCGTAGGATTGGTGATCTTTCATCCCCGGGTGCATAGGATGCACCTTGGTTTGCGTTGGCACTTCTTATGTTTGTGGCTAGGGCTCCCACATCTGAAGCAGGAATCCTGCGTGGCCTTGACTGTTGCATCCGAGGCCCGGCATCTAGCCGAAGTGTGCCCGAAGCCCTACCACTTGAAACATCGCCTCGGCTCCGTCTTCCGTCTAATGGGACAGACCCACACAATCCGTATCCAAAGTTGACCGTCGCTGTTTGGGTCCCGCCAAACGTTTTCCGCATTCTGGGGGCAGCGTTGCCTGGAATGTCGCAGTCCTCGCCTGCAAAAATGGCCATAGTGACCTCCTCCCCGCTGCACAGTGTAAGATTTTGTTTTTCTTTTTTATTTTAAATTTTGTGTGAAATTAGTGATTATGGATATAGGCTCATGTTTTATTTATAACTTCAAGATTATAAGTTAAACCACTGAAAACTAGGTCTTATATTGAGCATAATTGATAAATAAAAGGGAACTATCGTGGGACAGCCGAAAGAAGCGAAGCTTTTACATATTGGCCTATCCATTTGCAACATTCATGTTATGCCCATGTCCATGCCTATACATATATATATATGTAAAGACGGGTCACACTGGGCAGCGAAAGGCACACACTTACAGTATGACCAGGTTTACGGAACCTATAAACGACACAGAGAGAGGAGCGAGAGAAGAGCGAGAGTCGAGATGGCAGCGAAAATGGAAGGTGGTCACTTTAAGT
>VNJQ01001509.1:0-114502 GCA_008042515.1 Drosophila truncata | reverse complement strand
CAATATGTTTAACTTTGTAAATGTCTAAGTTCTTATTGTTGGGCTCAATATCTAAGAAGAACAAATTCAATGGCTCTTTGGTTACACGACTTTTGATATTACTAATGTTTCTTACAGTGTGGCCTTTGGACTGTACATCTTGTTTAATTAAATCGATATCCGTAGAGAAATGCAAATTCTTAATAACGACTCTGAATGCCCTTTCTTGTTTAAGCTGGTATGTGTGGAATTTGACAAAGTCTGTAGTAAGGGTTTTAACAAGTTTCCTGTATTCCTCAATAGTCTTTACCATTACTCTCACATGACCATCGCGTTGTACTTTATAAAAGAAGAGCTCTTTTTTAATTTTAGACTCTAGATAAGCTAGCATTCCTTTAATATCGTTGACTTCAGATAGGAATATAGGTGGTGGCTTGGCAGATTCACCTAAGGTGTCTTCAGTTATTATATCCAGTGCTTCAGTTTCGTCTTCATTTCCGTTGTTTGGCGTGCTGTCGCTTAGGAGAGAGAATTGATTGGTGCTGGTGCTGGGAGCAGAGTCCAGAGCGATTTTTTTCTTTAGCAGAATTGGAGAGACTTGATTTGGTCTCTTGATTGCCTTGGGTTTCGGTTTTACTCTCTGCCAGCTCCAAACCGTTGTGTCGTCTTCGTCGTCGTTCATGTTAACAACAACACTTTCTTGATGCTTATCAGCAACCACTGATTTGTTTTGTTTTGTGATTCGCGTGATTCGCGTAACTGTTAATTGAGGCTTTAGCGCTAGTGCAGCTTCCGCGTAAGTTTTAGGCACGTCTTGACTCGGGGAGTGTTTGATCGCGACTCTTATGATATGATATGATATTTATGAATGATATGAGTTCTAGTAGAAATAAATATTATTGATTTTCCCAAGAGCCTTGTTTTTATAGGAATTATATTTCAAACTTAATATAAATATAATAATAATTTTTGCATTTAGCTGGCAATTCTCTGGTATATTTCATTCGATACCTAGAAAATCTGATTATATATACAAGTGTCATAATATCTGGTATTGTTTACGCTTTCTGTCCAAGTGCAATGTGCATTAGATTTCATTTAGCATTCGAGGTTGCTGGGTGTTTAAAGCCACTTTGCATGCAAGGCGAATGTTTGGACAAGCACTTAAAATTGAGTACATGATGAGTCATTTGATTGATTGGCTGGGGTTTTGGTGTAACTTTATGGCCATCCCAGCATCTCTCTCTCTCTCTCTCTCTCTCTCTCTGTTCTACCCATTTTTATAACCCCAATTGGAATTCATGCTTTCTTAAGAATTTTATCGCCTGCCTTGGGGTTTTCCGCATTTCCCACTATATACACTATATACACTGTTGAAGAACCCAAGCATATGTTTATCATAGATAAGATAAGAGCTTTGTATGATATGATTTGGCTCCTAGCTAGCTTTAGCTTTAGTGCCGGCTACTAATTTCAAGGGTGTGCAACTTTACAAAAAAAGCAAAAAATGCTAGAAAAACGAAGGCCCCAGAAAAGACCGCGATTGTAGCTCGTTGGCCCCGTTAATGTTGCGTGTTTTTGTTTTTGCTAGGGGTTTAGTTGGCTCAAAGTCTGGTGTGTGTGTGTGTGTGTGTGTGTGTTTGTCCCAAGAGCTCCCCACTATTTCCCATTACCTCTGCCACCACACCCGCTCTTATTAAGTGAGTTCCGATTGTTAACTTTATGATGTAATTTTTCTTCTTTTTATAATTCTTTTTGGGTTGGAAAAAAGTGTAACCAGAGTTGTCAGCGGAAGCAGAAGTGGCACGAACCTGTTAGCCCAAGTGCTATTGTACAGTGTTAACCAGATAATAGGAATTTGTAAAGTATTTAAATATGAATTAAGAACAAAGATGTGATTTATAGAACTTTTAATTTAAGTATAACACAGTTCCTTAATCCTTAAATTTTAGTCTTTTTTAGGAGAAAGTCATTTCTTAATTGGGTAACTTTTTAGTAATTTAAAGCAATATTTAGGGGTATGTAAATACTGTATTATGAGTCAAATAAATCGAATAATTTTTTCCATAATCTATATACTCATAACTTCGGAAGTACCGCACAGAATGACGTAAAAATTTGTACTATAACTCATTTTTGCACCTCGAAGATTGTAGGCATAATCTCAATCGAATTTATCTTAGTTTTTGAAAAAATAATAAATAAAAATAAGCTTATTTCCCATAAGAAATACATTGCGTTCGATACTGCTGAAATTTGAAATATATCGACTGTTATCGATAGCGTCAAAGGTCGTTCACCTAGTTATCTTAAAAATTATACCCCAAAAAGTGCTTATTCAAGCCAATGGACTTCTCTTGATGAGCGATCACTGTGACTCTATCCTCTAGTGATTAACCAAAAACCATATATTAAAATATAACTCTGTAAGCTTATGGATTCCCCTACGCTTGGTACTTGATCTGACCCACTCGCAGGGTTAATTGGTAATTTTTCGCCAGACTGCCACTTTTGCAATATGCACATACTTATAGACAAGATATATATGTGTATATATATCTATTTCGCTCATTTTCTTAGGGTTAATGTTGCTGTCGTCGGCGCTTGATGAATTCATTTACACTGGGCTGCTAATCAATTGAACTCGTTTAACGATGCCATAACCCCCAACCAAGTCAAGCCAACCCAACCCCCTTAACCCTCTAAGATCTTGGGTTGTGCAAGTAAGCTTGTTGTGTGTGTGTGTGTGTTTGGTTTTTTGTTGCCATTTTTAGCGGGCTGCTGTTGGTTTTTTGTTGTTGGTCGTTTCTGTTAATTGGAAAACATGTGAATTGCATCGAGAGTTTTGGCTACGGCCCAGATAATTCAAGAGACGACGCCATTGACACGATTTCCCATCTCCGGCGAGGGTGTGGCACTTGAGGGGTTGTTAATCCAGCTTATGCTTATATATATCTTTGTATACTTTACAAGTCATTGTTTTCAATCCTCTAAATATCTGTCTTTCTTCCGGCGCCACTCTCTCTCTCTTTCTACAGCTCCATAAGGCGTCTTCGGGAAAGGTAAGCCCCCAGAATGGTTGGATTTCAAAATCTGTCTGATATTTTAGCCAGTTTTGTCATTTTCGATTGTTTTTTGGAAGGAATATTTGGTTTTTATGAGTATTAAGCCAGTTAAACCATTTATTTTAATTTAGAAATAGCTTTGAATTTGATTTCATTTATTTAAATAATGTCAAAAATAATTATGGAAGTTTTTAGAAATTAATAGAACTTTTTAATTTAAAAAATGTTTTTCTTTTTGGTTAAAATTAATTCAAAAGAAATTTTAAATTTAAAAAGATTTAACTTTTATTAGTTTTAAATATGTTTCCTTAACTTTCATGTCAAGAAAGTATAATATTTCCTTTTTATGTAACTACAGATAATTCAGTTTTATTTAATTATTTATAAAATCTAAAATAAACCTAAAATCCCTCAAACACCCTTTTAAAATCGAAAACGAAAAATCTGGCTAAATATCAACTTGGTTTGTTCGTCGTTTTTAACAACATTTGCTTGTGTTTTCGTCTCTGTGCCGTACTATGTGTTCATATTTTATGTGTTCGCTATTTAAATATTATATTAAAAAAAATATTAATAATAAAAAAATAACAAAAATCTCCATGCTGACATCACATAAAATAGTGCAAAAATGGAGATGGCCCATAAATTCGTATTATGTTTTCAGTATTGCAGCTTACAAAAAATGTTACACAAATAATATATATATTTTAAATTAAATATATATAAACCCATCATCATCAAAATTTGCATTTGTTTTGAAACAAATCAAAGCTCATATTTTGTTACTAATAATCTTAATCCAACTGACCTTGATTAAGATTATATGCATAATATTCGAATTTTCCTTGTGTCCTGTGCCCCCTCATTACGTCATAAAAACTGTGAGACACCGAGACACTTACTCACCCAACACACAAAGACCCACCCACACCCACACCCACCCATTCATTAATCATCATCTTTTATGCGTTGTCGCCTTTGTGTAATCATATTTAGTGGCTTAAAATTAACTTTAATTAACTATTTATAATCCCTCCAACAGGTGAATGGCGATGACAGTTGGTTGTACGAGGACATTCAGCTGGAACGTGGCAACTCTGGTCTGGGATTCTCGATTGCCGGCGGTACGGATAATCCGCACATCGGCACCGATACCTCCATTTACATCACCAAGCTCATTTCGGGCGGAGCTGCGGCTGCCGATGGACGGCTGAGCATTAATGACATTATCGTCTCTGTGAACGAGGTGTCCGTGGTCGATGTACCACATGCCGCCGCCGTGGATGCCCTAAAGAAGGCTGGTAATGTGGTGAAGCTTCATGTTAAGCGAAAACGTGGAACGGTCACCACACCGGCGCCTGGATCTGCAGCTGGCGATGCCCGGGATGGTGGTGTCAGTGGGCCCAAGGTCATTGAGATTGATCTGGTCAAGGGTGGCAAAGGATTGGGCTTCTCCATTGCGGGCGGCATTGGTAATCAGCACATCCCGGGCGATAATGGCATCTATGTGACGAAACTAATGGATGGTGGAGCGGCTCAGGTGGATGGACGTCTCTATATCGGAGACAAGCTGATTGGAGTGCGCACCAATGGGGTAATTATAGATATAAAGAACCAATAATTATTTAAATGTATATTTAAATGAATATATATTTTTCTTATAGAGCGAAAAGAATCTGGAGAATGTAACGCACGAACTGGCGGTGGCCACTTTGAAATCGATCACCGACAAGGTAACACTGATTGTGGGCAAGACACAGCATTTGACCACCAGTGCGTCTGGAGGAGGAGGAGCAGGAGGAGCAGGAGGAGGTGGCCTTACAGCCGGCCAGCAATTGTCACAGTCGCAGTCCCAGTTGGCCAGCAGCCAGAGTCAAAGCCAAGTGCATCAGCAGGCGCAGCATCAGATGGCTAATTCACAGTCTACAGGTGCGCTAAATAGTGTGGGGCAGACGGTTGTCGATTCACCACCAACACCAACACCAATACAAACACAACTGGCTGCAGCAGCCACAGCAGCCGCATCAGTCATTGCAAGCAACAACCCCACAGTCACCACAGTCACAGGCACTAGCAACAATAGTAGCAGCAAGTTGCCGCCGACGCTTAGCGCTAACAGCAACAGCAACATTAGCAACAATAGCAGCAGCAACATTATCAGCATTAATAACATCAACAACAACAACAACAACAACAATATTAGCAGCAGCAGCAGCAGCGGCACGACAGCAGCCACTATTATTCCAGCCACTCCACCTGCCTCCTTTTATAACAATGCTTCCATGCCCGCCCTGCCTGTCGAATCCCAGCAACCAAACAACCGTTCCCAATCACCCCAGCCGCGCCGTAAGCCATTTAATTTGTTTATTAGTTTATTTTATTTATTTTATAGCGATCATCTGTTTGTAATTAATCGTATTATCTATCATATTTCCTGGTCAAGGGTGTTTATTGGAGATTTCTTGGGGATCTCCTGGTATAAATCCACCTGAGCTGGGGTTCATTATTATAATCTAGCTTATACCTTATGCTTTAACCTCTATTTTATGGCTTTGTATTCCTTTCTTTTCCTTTTATTTGTATTTATTATTTAATTTACTAATGTTTCTTGATTATAATGTTTATTGATCTTAACATTTTCATTTCTTATGTAAAAAAAAAATGGTTTCCTGAAGGATTTTCCCTTGAGTATATGGGGAATTCTTTTTTTAAACCCAAAGTTATGGCATTATTTCGTATAACCCAATATTAATTGGTCTTATTTATATTTTTCTGTTATTTTGTACATCCTTCCTTCTTCCTGCTTTATCCTGCCCGATCTATAATAATATTCCTTCCTATAATACTCCTTTGACACGTTTTTTTCTGCCATTGCTGCTCTGCTGATGAATAATGATACAGTTGATACAGTTGGTCCTTTAAAAAACATTCACCTTCATTTTCACAATCTGTGGAAGCTGCTAAAATGTGCTGCCCTGCCCCTAACCCACCTCTTCCCAAGTAGATTTTGAGTATTGAGCTTGGCGCCTGTGTTTTAGAGTTGTGTGTGTACGTTTTTTGGGTTTATTCCAGACATAAACCTTGAATACCTTGAATATAAACCCGATCTGTGCTGATTTTGTTGTATTTAATCCAGCGAGTGTGTGCGTGTGCCTTTGTGTGTCTATATTTCTGTGTGTGTTTTGTGGGGATGCAATCTTTAGTTTCCGTTCTGTTATCTTCCGTTTCCGTTTTCCTCAGTTTGGCCTCAGTTACTATAAATATATATATACATATATATTGTGTTGCCGTCCTTCTCCGACGTTGCCTGATGCTGTCTCTGTCCCTTTTGCGTTTAGTCTGAATCTCTGTCTCAGTCTTTACTATATATTTTTATGTATATCTATCAAGGAATTGGTCTTGGAATTGCGGGAAATGTGTCTCTCTTAAAAGCCTTATTAACCGATCTATTCTCTGTCTCTATCTCTGTCTCTGTCTCCCCCATTTTTGTCTAACTATTTATCTATATATTATCATGTCTCAATTATAACCACATATATGTATACCCAACGACAAATCACCGATAAACCTTGAACAAAAATCACCCCTTAGAGCCCGGCTCGCGATATGCCTCCACAAATGTACTGGCCGCCGTACCGCCAGGAACCCCGCGCGCTGTCAGCACCGAGGACATCACCAGGTAAGCAGCAGCAGCACACTCTCTTCCTTTTTAATCCCACAACTGCTAACAACTCCCTTCAATCCCTTAGAGAACCGCGCACTATCACCATTCAGAAGGGACCGCAGGGCCTGGGCTTCAATATCGTTGGCGGTGAAGATGGCCAGGGCATCTATGTGTCCTTTATACTGGCCGGCGGTCCTGCCGATTTGGGCTCTGAGTTGAAGCGTGGCGACCAGTTGCTGAGCGTTAACAATGTTAATCTCACGCATGCCACCCACGAAGAGGCAGCCCAGGCTCTCAAGGTGACTTTGAAAATGAAATTATAAACCAAAATATGAATACTAATTGAGGGCTTATTTGCAGACTTCTGGAGGCGTGGTTACCCTGGTGGCGCAGTACAGACCCGAGGAGTACAACCGTTTTGAGGCTCGCATCCAGGAGCTGAAACAGCAGGCAGCCCTCGGCGCTGGAGGAACTGGAACTCTGCTGCGGACCACGCAGAAGCGATCGCTATATGTGCGCGCATTATTCGATTACGATCCGAATCGCGACGATGGCTTGCCCTCACGCGGATTGCCCTTTAAGCACGGCGATATACTGCACGTGACGAATGCCTCCGATGATGAGTGGTGGCAGGCACGACGTGTTCTGGGCGACAACGAGGATGAGCAGATTGGCATTGTGCCCTCGAAGAGGCGATGGGAGCGAAAGATGCGGGCAAGAGATCGCAGCGTCAAGTTCCAGGGACATGCGGCGGCCAACAATAATATGGATAAGGTGAGTGTTTACTTATTTAATTTAATTTAATTTAATTTAATTTAATTCAATTACCTTTCTTGCAGCAATCGACATTGGATCGAAAGAAAAAGAATTTCACATTCTCGCGCAAATTTCCCTTTATGAAGAGTCGCGATGAGAAGAATGAAGATGGAAGCGACCAAGAGCGTAAGTAGACCAAGTCTCAAGGGAAGCCAGCCGTCCGTCTCTCGCACTCACTCCGTTGTGAGTTCGTTTGCTCTTTCTCCGAAGACGGGAGACGAATGAAAAAGACGAATTAAGCAACCAAAAGCAAAATCAATCAAGGCGGCATTATCTAGTTGTAAACTTTAGGTCCAACACAGTCCTCTTAATCTGTCGCTCTTTCTCTACCGATTCTCTGACTGGGTGTATGTTGTTTGCGTGTATGATGTGTCCTTTGGGCGGGTGCTCGAATGTTTAAAGAGTGCGTGTTTTTGTTTTGTATTCATTTAAATTGTAAAACGATCGATGTAAATGTTATTAGGATTCATCTTTTGCACCAACAAAACTCACTCTTAAAGTCCATGTCCAATTTTTAGCCAAATGGGGACTGTTTTGTATACAAAGAAATAAAGATTAATAAGGAGAAGAAGTTGATTTGAACCTACAACAGTCCCAATGAGCTACAGATTTTTCTTGTTTGTTTATAATTGTTTATTGTCTTCCTCAATGTTGATGTATTTTAATTAAAAAAAACTGAAAAACTGAAGAAAATGAAGAAAATTCTATGAGAAATGTTTATTTTCAATCATTTGTGTTGGAATATTCAAGCCATTGGTTATTATTTATATTTTTCTTTGCATTCATTTGATTTATATTTCTGTTTATTTCCATATTTATATATTGTTTGCCCTCGACAACCCGTGATGTCCCAACACTCATACTTTATCCACACCACCTCACCACCTCAACTACACTTGGATAAAATACACTGATGATGATGACAAACCGATGAAACATCGTACATTACCCGTACATCACCACACATTTCACACCTTCTGTTCGATGTGCTTGGATGTCGATGTTGTGTTTATTATTTTGTGTGTGCCGTGACCCCTGAACCCCCCATCGAACCCCATGTAAAATGTGTGTGCGTGTAGCCAATGGAGTTGTGAGCAGCACCAGCGAGATTGACATCAACAATGTCAACAATAACCAGGCGAATGAACCGCAACGTAAGTTATGAATATGATGAAATGAGGACTCTCCCGTACATACATATCAGTATATATATATATATCAGCAGTAAATCTAGCTCTTATCGTTTTGTAAATGCATTAAAAAGGTGTTAGGGCTTATCAACGGGTCTAGTCTCTCTCACACCACACACACACACACACACACACCCACTTATAGACAGTAAGCTATAACTACACACATTCACGATCTTACTAACTGGTAGTCCTGGAGGGATTTTCTATATATATATATAGCTCATGGCCATTATCGTGTATATATATACAGTCTTGGTTTAGGCTAAAGTAACTGTTCTGTAACCAAGTCCAAGAGCACGTTTTACATCATATACATCATCGAGATGAAACCAAGTTGATTTCGTTCTTTTGTTCATTTAAAAAAAATAAGCTTTTTCTCCTGCTACTCCCTACTGACAGTACACACATATACCAAAGACATAATAATTTAATAAGATGAGTAACGTCATACGATTTTGTTTTTGTCGTTACCCATCTTTTTTAAATTGTAATGTCTTTGCTTATACTATATATATCTTCTTATTGCTGTTCTCTCTATCAAGAAATCAAACTAATAATAATAACTGTGTGTCCAGCTGCTTTCATCAAATATTTTACATCACTACTGCGACTGTGAAATTCAGCAAAACAACTCTTGATACCCCCGCTAGCTCTGTTTCCAACTAATAATATATACATACAGCAGAGACAGGGGGAATCCCTAGATGGTCTCTCTGATCCTGAATGGTTCTGGTATTAATTAAGAGCATTGGAAAAATAAATTTGAAATTAAAATATTAACCATTAATTAATACAAGTGAAAGAACCATTCATAATCACATTTTACCACAAAAGATAATTAAATATTATTCTGTCTATCGAAATGAATCGATCGCCACCGCTATTCTGTTTTAAACTGACCAAAACATATATCTCTTTCGATTCTCTTCTCTTCTGTTCTTCTCTATTTTCTCTTCCCTTTCGGTTTCTCGTTTATTTTCTCTTCGTTTTTCTAGCCTTTATGCTTTGCTACACACAAGACGATGCCAATGCTGAAGGAGGTATGTACTCGCTCGATCCGAAGAATTTACATACATATACATATCAATATCTATTTATACATATATCTATCTATCTAAACATATACATATTTAAATCTGAATACGTAACATAATATAACATTTTATAAGACGCTAACATCCGATTTACACACATAGAATTGCATTTGCTGTAAGAACTAACACCAGTCTTCAGTCTCTACCATACCTTACGTACATACATGCATATTACCATACATAACATACATACATATTTACATACATGTCAGTACATCATCACACAGAATTAACGTGAATATAAACTGGATTCATTCCTGATCTCCACTCTATTTGTTTGTTCGACATTTTTTAGTTGTCAGTACGTTTTTCTCCTTACATTCTTACATCTCTGTACATCACACATCTCTGGCGATCTCTAGGTATAAATACATCAAGAGATTCTCAAACTACAACTAGGCCTCAAATTAATATGTATGACTTTATTTGTGAAATATAGTTTGTTTCGTACATACATACATTCATATACTACATCCCTGAAGACTTGAGGATTTCAATAGGTCGTCCAATGTAACATTCAAAAGAACTCAATCATATGCATGTAAATGTCCAATAAATGTACACTAAATGTAAAAAAAATGAAATTAGGCCAATAAGATGTATTGAAGATCATCAATTTGGTGTCTAATGTACAATAAAATGTAATGTAAATGTACATAATCTGATCGAAATTGAGAGTATGATGTATGTGCATTGATATTACATGATATGCCATAATTTACTTAACCCTTATCAAGCTTACATCAAATGTTCATTAAAAAGATGAAAGCATACATAAAACTTTTGCGCTACACTACCTCTACTTGGTGAATCCTATTTACATTAGATTTTCTGAATTTACTTTGTACATCCAAAAGAAAAAAAAGACTGCGTTTAAACCAGAGCTGTGTCGCATTTCCATTTCCTGACCCAAGAAGAAAACGAATTAAAAAGGAAATTGAATTGACCTTTTTCCTATCTCTCTTCCACGCTTTGCCTGCAATGTACAAGCAGCAAAAACTTAAAGGTTCCGCTTAGTAGCGAACGAGAGAGCTTTTGTTATTTTTTACCTCCACTCTGAGAGAGTTTAACCGAGGCAAAGACCGCTCTCTTAAGATGAATTCCAAGTGGAATCGGAAAAGGGAAATATATCAAGCCTGTGCAAGGTCTGGCTTAGACTAAACTGACTTTGGATGTATTATTTACTTACACACTTGAGGTATACAAACGGACAGACCCCTCTTCTTTCCCCCCGATCAAAATTATACAATCAATCAATCAATCAATACCATTTCGATCAAAACTTGCTGTTCTCTTTAATTATCCTATCCGCTTGCATCACTCGTCGTTTTTCAATGTTTTTGCCACGCTCGATTCGATGTCGATCAATCAATCTGAATGTACATATACATACATAGATGTAACTTGGCCTGACTGTACGCCAGTCGGTATGTACATATGTGTGTACGGCATACATACATTAAATGTGCTTGGTGTGAATACAGAAATACTAAAGAGTGCTCCTCCTCTTCCTGCTCCTCCTCCGAACTCCGAAAAAAAAAAGTTTTGCCAGGACAATTCTCGGCTCGGAATACACATAGACACACACGCACACAAAGAGAAACCTTCTTTATAGAAAGGATCTTAACTAAACTCTCCCCGATCTCTCCTTTCGAGATATACATCTTTGAGTTTTCAATCGCAGCCATTATTGATATATGTATCTTATCGAAACACTCACACACAGTACAGAACAAGACACAATGAAAGCTGTGATTACGATTTGTTGTTAATCTTTTGGTATTTCTGTTCTTCTTCTTTTACATTCTTAACCCCCTTGTGTCTGTGTGAACTACTTTGAATTCTTGTGTTGTTTGCCTACTACTACTACCAACCAACCAACCAACCAACCAACCAACCAATCAATCAACAAACAACTACAACAACAACAACTACTACAACTATTTCAACAATTACTTCAACAACAACTACAACAACAAACAACAACAACTACTACTGTTTTGTCTCAACTCTCTCTCAACCGTTCGAATCTACTACTACTACTACTACTACTACTACTACTGTTACTACTACTATCTCTGCTACTATATATCTACTATATATTGTTTTATTCTGCGTCACTTCATCTCTCTCTCTCTATCTATTTATAACTCTAAATATATATACACACTCGATCGACCCATCCATATATGTATGTATATATGGAAACACTATAAAACAAACTTAATTTTGTTAATTGTAAACCTTTTGTTTAATCCTCGAAAACTTCTCGAAACTACACTCATGCATATACATACATATCGCAATATATATCTCTCTATCTCTATATATATTTATAAATATTTAACTTCTCAAACAATCAAAAACCGAAAACATAAAAAACCGAAAACCAAACATCAAAATGACAAACCGAAATATATCTCTATATGTATACATATATATATTTGTTGTAACCATGCGCTCACGAACTGCGACAACCAACCAATCAACCAATCAACCAATCAACCAACCAACAAACCACCAAATCAACTACTAAATTCTTCTAAATCTGCGCTTACCAACCTTCCGTACACCTCAATCGACAACTAATCCACCAATCAATCAGGCGAGATTATCTACAGGGTGGAGCTACCCGATATGGAGCAGATAACTCTGATCTACTTGGAGAATAATGACGCTGACTATCGTAAGTCGAGCAACTGAACCAACCAACAATCACAAAAAAAAAAAAAACCAACCAAAAAGCAACCACAACAACCAACAGCAAAAAAAAAACCAACAACAAATCTCTTCTTTTTCGTAATAATAGTGAAAAATTACAACAAAGCTTATGTTTTCTTCTATAAACAAAACAAAAAAAAAATCCAGCAAGAATGAAAGTTAAATATTTAGTTCTGAATACAAAGAAACAAAATTTTGCAAGATCATTTCCACTTGGTTGTATTGTATATTTCGTTCGTTACTTCTATGATTTGTCTTGATTTCCGCCTTTCTCTTGCTTTTTCTCTCATTCACCCGCTGTCTCACTCCATCTTTCTCTCTTTCTCGCGCTTTCTCTCCTCCATCTATATCGCGAGGACATACATCTTACAGATATATCCTTCGCAGAAGGTCTTGATAGATTTGAGTATTTTTCTCCTTAAGTTCTTGCTAGTAGAATCGGGCACCTAATGTCAGGTTCGGAGCCATCCTTAAGAGAGAATAAGGGAGCAAAGCGGAACGAATCCAGATCCGAGTCGGAGTTTATAATATTTTATTTTGTAATTTCAGATTCTTCTTGGAGAAGTTATCTATCTTTTATATTCTCTTACATTGGCTTACATTATTTTGTATGCTTCTTTTATATTTTCGATTTATTGCAACGTTTGAAAACATCGATTTAATATCGATATTCGCGATAAGACAACGGTATATCGATGTTTCCTGTTATCCTTAGGATATTTATACCCTTGCTGTAATACAGAGATTTCCAAAGGTTTCGACCCTAAAAATCATATATAATCTTGATCTGCATCAACAACCAACAAAATTTTTGAGGGGCAAATTTTTTAGGGGTAACTTTATAAAAATGTTTAAAAACTCGCCTATCAGTTTTATTCTTTAAATTTATTGTATTTTCTGATGAAAACTAGCACAGAATAGTATTCCAAATTGAAAATAATGATTTTTTGACTTATCGATCTAAAAATCCAATTCGATTCGCCTTTCCGAATCTAACTAAATCAGAAAAATATATATTTTTAGCCTATCCAAGATCTCCATTGAGGCCCTACTATATTTATATCTCTTTTATTTTCGTTCTGATTCTATTTATCCTTTATATTATTTATAATTTATAGATTATTGATATATTGTGAATTGTTGACAGTTGCGTAGAACCAAATGACTATGAATCCACTCCAATCAATAGCAAATTAGTCCTGTGAACCCACACACACACACATACACACAAAGACAAACACTTCGGTATCGTATCCCTCCACCACCACTCCCCTTTTTTCCACATTGTAGAATCACCCAGAAAATATAATTAAAATAAAAAGGAACCCAACCCGAGTTGAGCTTAGAGTGCTTTTGTCCCTTTGACTTGGTACTTAGTTGATTGCACCCCGTCTTTTCTCCCAAAATAAATCGCACCCACACACACTCTATATATATATTTATATATACAGTGAGTACTGGACCGATCACAATTGAGTTGGCTTGCTGTTGTTTTTATATTTGCTCGTCTCTTCGTATATTCTGCATGTGTTTCCCTTCACCCGCAAAAATTGTTTCTTAAACGGAAGAGAAAAAAATATATACGAGAAGAGGTTTTTCCGTCCAGCCTCCCCCTTGTTTCTCAGATATTTGTGAAATATTTACGATCTGACAAACTATAAAAAAAAAATAATAAAAGGAATTGTACAAATCGAGGGAGTTTTATTTGGTCGTAGCACTCGTTAAAAGTTGATCAGTAAGTCAAGTCTTCAAGTCAAGTCAAGTGAGTAAATCCAAATCTCCCCTTAATGAAAGGAAGTGCGTTCAACAACAGCAACAACAACGAAAATACATATATATCATCTGAGCTAGCTCTCTGTCTAATTTCACATTAAATAATTATCTAACAAAGACACACGAGACACCCTCTCACTCATTTCGATATTGTGTGTCCCAGAATTATGTGTGTGCCATGTATGTAAAAGATCATGATGTCATGTATGTAGTATGTAATTGTAATCGTAATCGTTATACATACGTAATCGTAGTATTCGCCTGCTCTATAAGTCCACACACACACACACACACACACCATCTATATCTTTTTGTTTTCGTTCCTTTATGTAAACACGAGTGTATGTCATACATGAGTGTCGTCGTGTAGATTGAATACTTACCATAAACCCATAATATTGCATTTACATTTGGAATACGATTTCGATTTTAATTGCCGTTTTCATTTTCTATATTGTATATTTTGAATGTCTTGAGAAAGTTAACCCACCCATTGTAGGTAAATCCAAAATTAAAAATTAGAACTGACTTTGAATCAAATATATAAATTCGAAATCTTAAATCTCCTGCCTGGGACTCTTATATTTTGCTAATTAAACCTGAAAAATCCAGTTTAACGATTTGTGAATCCTTGTAAATGAGAAACTTAACCTAGCTTAGACTTATATATACATATATCCTCCTTTTTGTCCCCCAGAAGATCCGTAATATTTATCCCTAGCTCTAACTGATCTTACGTAATAGTAATATGTAATGCTGCCCCAACCCTTCAAAGTTTTTGATACTTTGATCCCATGTGAAAGTATATTTAGTCCAAGAAATCCCATCCTCCATCCATTTCCCCCATCCCATCCCCCCCCCATCCAGTTTCCACTCATCTCTAGAAGAACACTGCGATGATGTAGTAGAGCACACCTGCACGTTGTCACGATCCTAATATCCAACTGCTTGCCCTACTTTCCAGCTTCCGAGGAGACTGTGCTGTCCTACGAGGCCGTACAGCGCTTGTCCATCAACTATACGCGTCCGGTTATAATCCTGGGACCCCTGAAGGATCGCATCAATGATGACCTTATATCGGAGTATCCCGAAAAGTTCGGCTCTTGTGTGCCACGTAAATATATATATATTCTATATCCTGAAAGATCCTTCATAATAATTACCTTCTTTGTTTCCCCCTTAGACACCACCCGACCCAAGCGTGAGTACGAGGTGGACGGCAGGGACTATCATTTTGTGTCCTCGCGCGAACAAATGGAGCGCGACATCCAGAATCATCTGTTCATCGAGGCGGGCCAGTACAATGATAATCTGTACGGCACTTCGGTGGCCAGTGTGCGGGAGGTGGCGGAAAAGGGTAAACACTGCATTCTGGACGTTTCTGGCAATGCAATCAAGCGGCTACAAGTGGCCCAGCTCTATCCCGTTGCTGTGTTCATTAAGCCCAAGTCTGTGGACTCGGTGATGTGAGTTTATATCAAATGATATAGTTCTTAGGCATCATTTTCCTATTAAATTTGTATGATAATTTACAGGGAGATGAATCGTCGTATGACGGAGGAGCAGGCCAAGAAGACTTATGAGCGGGCGATTAAGATGGAGCAGGAATTCGGCGAATACTTTACGGGTAAGTCAGGTTGTTAATTATTGATATATCATATCATTATATACATATTTTTATTTATACTCAACAGGCGTTGTTCAGGGTGACACCATTGAGGAGATCTATAGCAAAGTAAAATCAATGATTTGGTCTCAGTCGGGACCAACCATTTGGGTACCTTCCAAGGAATCTCTATGACCAACAGCCACCACAACATGGACACTGCCGCCTCGAGTTCGATCTCGGCCAGTCTCGAGAACAACAACAGCAACAATAGGAGCAACAGCGGCGGCAGCAAATCAACAGACGCAACAACAGAAGACGCCGCACTGATGATGAAGCATCACAACAACACCAGAAACAGAAACTGAAACAACAACAAGTAGCAACAAAAACAACAGCAACTCAACAACAAGAACTACTACAAGAACAACAACAACAACAACAACAACAGCAGCAGCCATTTCAACAACTACAAGGACTATAACGACTACAACATCTACTTAAATTGTAATACTTACTACTTTAATTTCAACAACGACACAACAGACATTAAGAAACCCGGACAGTAGACAACAGACAAACGATTTCTTATAACGCAGCCGCAGCAGCCAACTTAATGTAGCAAATTGCCCAACAAAAGTTTTGGAAGTACCCTTCACCACAGGTGTACTATAAGATCAGAAGAATAATGCAAGCTAGAGAAGAACAGTTGAACGTTCTGAGAGACAGAGAAAGGAGCGCAGAAGCATTTGGCATTTCGTAGGGGAATACGATAGAGAGAAAGAGCAGAGAGGAGAGGAGAAATGGGATATATACATACATAGATGTTCAAACAAACTGATTGAAACGGACAAAGGTGTATAGTTTTTAGTTAGAACAAAGTTGGGTATAAACAAACAAAAAAAAAAAAAGAAAAAAAGAAATAAGAAACAAATGGAAAAAAGCGAAATATATAATATATACAACACACCACTTACATATAGACGTAAGATCCGATTATATAAAGGCATAGAGAGAGACGAAGCGCTAGTGTTGTTTGTTTATGTTGATGTTTATATACACATACGAGAGCCAAGAGTTATAGCGAGTTAGTTATGTTGACGATAATGTGTTTTTTGATATATATTATTGATCTATATAAAGAAAGGAAAATATGTACACACACACACACACACACACACACAAAACACACCCATACACATACACACTGCATAATGTAGGGTTAAGTACGACAATGTTTATTAGCTGACTACGAATAATATTGACGACGATGACCGACGGATGCGGTGGCAGATATATTAGTCAGAGAATGACGATAACGATTTACCATTACGATAATGATAATAAATAATGATAAATATACATTGATTGAATAATAATAATAATAATTATTATAATAATAATGCTAATAATGACGATGATGATGATGATGATGAACGTTGGTGCATTTGTTGTTAGATGTATGTAATTTTTCCCACTCGCCTTTGCCTAAAAGCAACAAACAAACAAAAAAAAAAAAAAACAAAAGTTAAGAAATGATTAACAAACTTGCGTACGTATAATAAATACTAGAAACTAGCGGAAAAGTTGCATATAAACACCTAAACACACACATTCATTCACTACACGTCTACTTATATATGTATCTGTACCATTTAGAAATATAGTCCGCCAGAAATCGTCGCACTCCCTTCTCTGAAAACAAAAACAAAAAAAACGCGTCCACAAAGTCAAGTAAACTATGGCCACAGCTAAGGAAACGAAGGGGAACTAAGAAAGGACTAAGGAATAGCAGAAGGGAAAGAAAGTTACAGAAGGAAAAGTTAAAGCAGAAGTAAAGTGTTGTCGCGTTGATTTAAATCTAATATATAATGAGTAATAATATTGTATATTTAAAAACAAACAAAAAATCTATAAAACAATTATTGTATGTAGATAATATACACACAAAAACACACATATATATATACATACATGGATTACCGATGCGGTCTAATTTTATATACAAACACAAACTCACACAGCAAAAACACATATTTACAATACAAAAACTATGTTTTTTTCGTATTGACGCGACAAATCGAATTGCAAAGGCAAATAAATAAATAAATAAAATGAAACGTAAAGAAAGATAGCTGGGGATAACTCTAAATATTTGCTGATTAATTTAAAATTTAAAAAATAAAACTAATTTACGCACAGACGAAGAGGAAAACAAACAAAATTCGATCAAGAGGAAATTTAGCTAAATTCAAGTTGAGTGTTAATATTAGTATTCATAAAAATATGCATAAAAATACTATTATTTTTTTTACTACTTACTATAAATAATATTATTATTTTCATACCCTCTCTCTTTCTCTCCTACTTGAAGCATACTTTTTTTTTTTGAGTAAATTTGATATTATTTAAAAAATATATACAAATAAATAACAAGTTCATGATATAATTTTCACCATTGTTATATTAAATAAATAAAAAATAAAAAACAAAGGAAACACTGAAAAAAAAAACAAAAATAAACAAAAGCTATGCAAAATAATTTCAATAATAATTTCAAATATAAATAAAAACAAAAAGCATCCGAAGTACTAGGAAGAAGAAGCAAAGGCGGAGAATCCTTAAGTGTAATGAAGAAAAAATATAAATCCAAACAAATGGCAAGCTTCTTCTTAATCAATTTGATACATCCAACTAGCGTAATTAATTGCATTAACCTAAAACCATAAAACAAAAACAAGAGAGAACATAGAAGAAGAAAAGTGGAAAATAGAAAGGAGAAAGGAGAACAGAAGAGAGGAAAACAAAAGAGCAAGTGAAACTAATAGATAACCGCTTAACAGGGTCTGCCCCACGTCTTTTTGGGTAAACTAATTGTAACAAGTGATTTTTTTTCGCTCAAAAAAAAAAATATAAAACTAAATATACTTAAAATAATCAGGGGCTGGCATCGCAGAATTCTCCTAGCGAACAATTGGTTCCTTCCAGCAGCAGGAGAGCCGATCCTCTCTACGCCCCCTCCCGCAACACTTTTCCAACTAGCCTTAGATTTTACTAAAAGAAAAACAAAAAACAAAACGTGAATCCCTCGAAAACTAACTAACTCAAGCAATTATCAACTAGATAAAGAAAATATATATATATTAATGTATGTATATTGCAAATTAGAGCAAGGAACTGCTGAAAAAATGGATTTTCTTTGACTAACCTTTTCGCCCTAGAATTTCCACACACGGCAAGAGATGATTTCCATTTGGGAGGACACGCGCGCATTGACAAAAGCATATGGGAAAGCGTTTCATCAAAATTGTGCCTTTTCTTTTTGTTGTTGTTGTTGTCGAATCGATTTATCGAATATATCGATGAAAATACACACGCACACCCACACAACCCCCTCACATCCGCCCGTAAGAGAGTTACACAGGTGTGGCTTTGATTTTTAATACTTAATTTATACCTATATAGTGTAAACTCTGTAAAGTGAGTCAGTAAAAATCTATAATGATAGATTTACTACCGATTAATTCGATTATTTAATAATTTGTGAAGATGATTAAATAATTTGTAATTGATTGATGACCGATTATTTCGATTATTTAGTATTTTGTACGGATGATCAGATAATTTTGAATTTGAGCAATTGCAAATTCAAGTTAATCGATGTTCAATTGTTCACTTAATGGATAAATTCGAGTTCTAGTGCAAATACAAAATAATCTATATTAAATCAATCATTATTTGTTTTTATTCGTTAGTAAAATATGAAATATATTTTAATTTGATATTTCTAAAATATTTGAAATCTCTTAAACTAAAATTTATGTGCCACAAGTTTGAATAAAATTCTTCAAGAAATATTGAAATCTTTATAAAATATACATTATTTAACCCATTAATTTGTCATATTTTTTATTCTGATTTTCGTATAGAATAATATGTTCTGGCTCAAGTTCATGCCACAGAGTTTGCACTGTATACAAGGCCCCCCCAAACACCCACTGCCCCCATAAATATGCAATGTGTTTTCGCCAAACAAACACCCAAAAAAAAAAGTAAAAAACATTAAAATTCCGAAGAGAAAAAAAAGCAAAATGAATTAGCCTTAGCGATGAGTAAAAAATAAATTATGAATCAAATGAAACCTTGTTTTGTTGACGTTCCCGGTTCGGTATGGATCTTAAATATATATAGCTTTGCTATAGGAAACGTACCTTCATCGTAGTCTCCAAAGGAAAATTTGAATTTAAATTTGAATTTGAGTTGCAAAAATAAATAGGAAATGCAATGAAGTGAAACACGAACATGATCGGCACACGCATACATAGGAGTACACCAACATATGTACAATACTCATGTTCATGTGCAATTAATTAAAAAAAAAAAAACAAACAACAAAAAAAATGAAGTTGGGAAACAAGGGCGACCCAACGTCAAAAGCGTTCTCATTATGTATTATGTCAAATGTAATTTGTTCATCAGCGGATGAAACACTCGCCCACACTCCCCAAACAAACAAAAAAAAAAAACAAAAAACAAAATTTAAAAAATAAAAACAAACATAAAAAACACACTTGAAATAAACCGTAATAAAAATACGTAATAAAATGAATTGGTTTTTTTTGGGCAAGAAGTGCTGTTGTCATTGCCTGTGGACGATTTGGGAAGGAACTAAAATTAATGAATTAATTATGACGACGCTTCGATTTGGGATATTTCTCATCCATTTCCCGGAAATGTACCAGGCGAACAGGCAAACTTGGTTTGACACCTGGCTAAAACCTGGCCAAGTTTCAGTAGCAGGTGGCACCCATAAAGATCAACATGTGAGCGAAAATGAGCTGATTCGCAGATCTGAGTGAAATTTGAAAAGTTGAGCGAAATGTTAAAAAAAAACCAAAACATTTTTACAACAGCCACAATATTTCTTATTTTTAATTTCTCAAACATTTTTAATTTGGTTTGCTTGCTTGTTAAGCTGAAAAACAAACACAGCTATGCTTTTGTGTACTATTGGTCAAGTTAAGGGTTTTAGGGGTTTATGGGGTCGGAAATAACTCCTTCACTGTTAAATAATATTTTAAAATAAATTTTGTAAAGGTTATAAGAACATGAAACGCCATCAAGCGGCCGGAGCTTAAACTACAACTTGTGTGCGAGGGGAAAGAGCGCGAGCTCGATCGACGGTTCGATCGAGGGTTCCATCGAGCGTTCGTTTGAGGGTTCGATCGAGGGTTCGATTGAGCGTTCGTTTGAGGTTGGGATCGCGGGTACAATCGAGGGTTGGATCCAGGGTTCGATCGAGGGTTCGATCCAGGGTTCGATCCCGAGTTCGATCGCGGGTTCGATTCTATTTCTAGTGTTCAGACAGTAGGCTGCTAAAAATAAGTAAAAAAAATTTACTTTCAACCTTTCTTTCTTTAGCTTTCGATTAAAGACCTTAAAAATTTCACGTAACATGGAGGAGGGAGTTGTCCGCTTACACTTTACCCCACACCTAGTCGATACCCGATTCCATGCAGGACAAGCCGGGTACCATCCACCTATTGAGGCTCCCAATTATGGGGTTAATGGTGGGTTCATCTGCAAACTTTGGCTACACCTTGATTATCTTAGTAAAAATCCGCAGTGGAGGGTCATCTTAGGAATAACAGAATTGAGCTGTCCTCGCAAGTGGTTCCAGAGGTGCGCAGTGATGCCGATATTATCGTAATGGAACTTAACCGACGTCGAAGTGAACGTAGAATAATATTGTTAAAGGTGTGCAAGGGCCTCATGTGGGTTCAGATGGTCTCCGCCAGCCTCATTTGCCTGGTGTGGTGCGTCGCACAATTGAAATAGTGTAGCAATAAAATTTAAAGTATAATTTGCATAAGATATGGAATTTATGGGCTGTTCGTTTAGTTATTGAAAAAATCTTTATGTTCTCAAAGAGAAATTCAGCAAAATAAACTCTCTTGTTCGCTACTGTTGCTTGCAAAAGAGAGGAAATCAGACGTTCTCTCGATTTTTTGATAAAACATTATCGTTTTAAGCAAGCTTTGTATTTCCCATCAGCTTCAGTGCCCAATTCAGCTGTACATGCCGTAGTTTCAGCATCATTTCATTCTGTTCAGATTTCCAAATTATGTATTAAACGTGGCATCAAAATTTGTTGTTTCTCTCTCCTCTCTCCTTTGCCTTTGGACTTGGAAAAACTAACCGGTGGCAGCCATGGCGAACACATTTCGTGTGAATTGGTTCAAAAAGCTGCTTAATTCGTGTACTCCCACCAGAAAATATTGTTCAATGGGTAGATTTCTTTGTGTATTATCCACATTTCGCGGAGATCCAATGTTTTTAACCTTTTCCCATAGACGATACTCATGCGATTAGCAGCACCATGGACATGACGATCCTAAATGGTTCGCGAAAAGAATCCAGGCTCCCGGAGCCGACTCATTTATCAATTGCATCCCGCCCAGTCAAATTCCACAAATGTCCAACTGGTTAGTAAAACCTTATTTTGAGTCTCAAAGAGAAATTTCTGAATCCTTACCCCCATAGCCACTGCTGTAAGAGTCCATCCCGTGATACGTAATCTAAATATTTCGAATAAACAAAAACGTAGCTTGTCCTTGGCCTGCCAGAAGCGGCGACGGGATGAGCAGTTGGGCAAGAACCTGGGATCTCAGGCGAGTAGAGTCCAGCCCAGACCCATTCCGTTGAAGATAGTCGCGATGAGTAAGGTGGAGCAAGCACGTCATCCGAGGATGGCCTTGCAGGATTTTCGAGACTCGGTAGTGGTCAGAAATATTGAGAGGATTGTGAGGGAAATGCAGGCCGCCAAGCATCGGAATCGACGGTCCAAAAGGGAGCCGCCACAGGAAATCACAGTGACAGTCACAGCCAGTTCACGGGACAAGCCAATGAAAGGGCTGGGAAAGAAAACCGTGGGCCTAGAGAAGCACTTGGACAAGGATATAAGATTCTCAAGGATGCGACCGAACCTGGAATATAATGCAAAGCGTGCAGCCAGTTCCAGATCCACGGATGATCCCAGCTGTGGGAATTTGCCAGGACGTAATGCGTACCACATGCGGGTGACACATGTCAAATTCAGATTCTTAATCAAAAGGAATCACCGAAAAAGGTCCCATGACACTACAAAAATAATATCAAAAGCCAAAACCAAAGCCCAATCCATAGAACCAAATCCTGGCACAAGCAAACTTGTGCAGGAGGAGCAGAAACGTTTGGATATTCTCAGGGCGGAGTGGATGCAGTTAAAGGGACTGGAGAATGCTGCCAAAAACAAAAATAGCCTGCAGACCAAGGAATTGAACATGCCAAGGGATTCGGAGCCGGGGACATCAACTGCTTTGGATCTTAACTCTTTGATCGTTGATCCCAAGTCTTTTTTAACCAAGGTGCATGTAAAGAGCCAAGTTTTCTCTGTGGATTTCGAAGACAATGTGCCAGAAGACTCCTTCGAGCTGGAAAATCCCATTGATTTCCCTGATCCAACCAAGTCAAACGAGTTTGGCGATGGATCACTGCCACTGGTGCCGCAATAACAGGATAAGGATATAAGGATAAGGAGATTTACATATAAGAGAAACAACACAATTTTTTAATACCAAAATTTTGCAAAATTTGTACGGCAAAACTACACAATAAAATCTCAGATAAAAAGGTATGATTTTTTGTTTTTATATAATTTAAAATTAAAATGGAGACAATTTATGCTCTGTACAATATCTATTTATTATGCTTTTAAGTGTGTGCTTTTCTTACAAAATAAATTATTGCTCGAGGCGGTTCTAGTATGTAAATTCAAAGACAAGACAGAAGATAAATAAGATGCATAACGCCACAAAAGCTTCAAGAGCTTTCGCAAGACAGAAAGCTCTATTATCATAGTATCATAGTCCTTGTCAAGTTTATTTCTTAAACTGGGCTGACGGGAGTCTTATGCTAGCGAATAATACAATTCGTATATATACTTTTATATAGATTACATAGATTACATATATAGATACTTTCGCGTGTGTGTGTGTGAGTGATTGCTTCGATTGATTTGTAACAATTAAAGTTAATTAAATAAATTAAATACCACTAGTTTGATCTTAGGCTGCTACAAAATCGGTTAGTTCGAAGGGCGAAGACATAAAAAAAAAACGACAAAAAAATATATGATATGCGCCCTAGTAATCCTCCATTTATCCTTAGGTCTTAGGTTATTTCTCTATGGGGATTACGCACATGTGCGTGCCCGGCGCTGAAGGCGCTTCATCCGCCGATACCAGTCCTCCTTCCATTCAATTACAATTGAATGCGGACCAATGCCCAGGTAGCCCGGTGGCGCCTCCGAATCTCGTCCCAGGATCAAATAGGATCTATAAAATAGAAAACAAATTAGATATATTATTTATAATTTCAAGTAGAACACCCAGAAAACCCACCTGTTAACTCTGATCTTGGGGCAGCGGCACTCCAGGTTCTTAGTCGGTATGATCCAGGTCATAGGACCGCGTTTTAGCATTGTATTCGGCATTCCATATACGCTGCTCCTCAACCCTATTCCGTTCCCGCTCCCGCTCCCGCTCCCTACCCCCGCCGCCACGCCGCTGCTGCTGCTGCTGCTGCTGCCTGGTCCTGGCCTGCTTCGCTTGAACACGGCCTGGATCTGTAGATCGTAGCGCGCCATTTCGTTGCCGCTGCTGGGATAACTGGGATCTGTCGATTGGAATTCGTACTCCGCCGGACTCTGAACGGCTCCCCCCGGCTGCTCCTGATCCATTTCGTAGTCCGCCGCCCCCGCCACGTCGGGATCCATTGCGCGACGTTGGGCCTCCCTGCTGGCCGCCTCGCTGCTCGTATCGCGACCAATTACTTTGGCCATTATTGCTGTTTAATTATTCACTTCATTAAAATTTAATTATAAATTTTTTGTTTATTATAATAATTTACCGTAATCTCTTTTGCAGAACTTGTTTAGGTTTAACCTTTTGGTGCTTACTTTGCATTTGCCGCATTCTGTAAAAAGAAGAAGAAAATAAGGATATTTTCAGAGATTAGATAAAGTTACTCTATAAGGCATTCTATAGATGAGTTGATGAGTTGGGAGCTGGTATATAGTTTGAGGCTTTAACCGGGTTCGGGGTTCTCTTGGCTGAGACATAAATACTCTTTCCTTTTTCCCCCATTTCGCCCTTGTCCTTCGACTGGGGGGCATTCCACTCTTGGTGTTCACAATTTAATTGCAAAATTTATGTCTTTATGGCCAATGCCAATTAGCAGGAACAGCGCCAGAAACAGCAGCATTTGCTCGATCAATTTTGCATTAAGGGAACCCCCAACCCCTACACTTACGATTTTTCCCCTCTGCACTGAAAGAAACTAAGGCTACTTTGAGCTTTTCAATTAATTATAAAAGGGTTTTATCTAAGAAAATATGTGTATAAATTTTAATAACAAAAATGATATACAATTTTTGTTTGAAAATATTTTCTATGAAATTTAATATCATTATCAAAAAGGATATACAAATTTTTTTTAGAACACAGTTAAAAGCATTAAACAGCCCGAAATCGCTTAAATAAAATTTATAAATGAAATAATTATTTAATATATTTAATATACATAATTTAAAATTTAAATAATTATATTAGAGTTCTCCAGATTTTAATTGGAGTTTTAAAACCCTTTAAAAATGTATCTAAAAGTATTGCTATACAATTTTCAAGGCAGCAAGTACATTTCTTTATATTTTTTTATGAAGCAATATTTCATAGTCTTATTATTGATACTTTTTTTTTTGGTTTAACAAAAACCCTTGTAATTTTTGTAGCATTTACTTCAAATTAGTTAGCATTATTTTGAAATATTTTGAGGCCCCAATATAGCATTAAAAGCAAGCAATAAAAGTTCTTTAATTTTAGTGTAAATAAATTTTTTAGTCAGCAAACTAATACAAATAATGCCTGGCATCTTGCTAAACATTCCCTTAATTTTAAACCGTATTTCTCTCTGTGTATATTGCCTTCGTGCCTTGGCCTGCCTTTTGTGCCAACCAAAATTAGCCCAGAAGTCTCTGTATTTTTGCAAAGTTTTATTTTATTTTCCCCTGTTTTTTTTCTTTTTTGCATTTTCGTTTGTTTTTCTTTTCCGCTGCGAATGGCAATTTGCATTGTTGTTTTGCGATCACAATGTCAAAGGAATCGTGACACAATCGAAGGCATAAACATTTATAAAAATAAACAAATCAATCGATCAAAATTGATTAAAGGGAAAAATCGTAAATGAAAATGTGTATTTTTAGAGCATTTTCCTCACCTGACTGATGATGCCCCATTCACTTAGTGAACAAGCGATATTTATTGATTTTATTTTTATCATTTAAAGATCATTAGCCACGCCCCGAAACCATGTACCAAAAATAAAGCTCTGAGTTTCCCCAGAAAAAAATAAAGGTGCCTGAGTCATGGCCTGGTAATCCCTGTGTTCCAAGTCAATCGAAAATTATTTATATGGGTCATAGTTTCAGGTGAATGTACAGATTATATAAACTTAAGACTGATTGCCAAAAATAAATCGTCCATAAATTTGTGGCAGTCATCAAATTAAACATGACATTAAAACTGACCCTCTTGGCGGGGGGCAAACTAAACTTTAAATTAACTCAAACTCGAGCAGAATTTTAAATTAATTTAATATGATTATCAAATTAGAAATTCATAATTAACATTCATGCTGATGCCGAGCGGCGGCGTCTGTTGTGGCCATGAATTTGCAAAGGACGAACTTTTATGCCGTCGTCCATTTGCCTAACTCGGTTCTTGGTTACACGAAATGGAAAACTTTCCGCCAACAACTTTTCCCTTAACTTGCGCTTTTCTTTGCCGTTGACAAATAAATTTAAGCGGGGTTCCCCGTCTCCTCTTTAAGGCACAGGCTCTCTTAGTCAGCATCTGGATTTGCATTTCGGGCATGACGGATAGCTATGGTGAGGACCGGCATAGTTGGTCCTGCAGCCAGGAGCAACTTGATGTGCAACAATTGCAGCAGGGAATTGATACCATGTTAGTTACCCAGGAAGTGTAGGAGGGTCCACAGGCGTCTGCCAGCTATTCATATTGCAATTTTAATGGCTTTTTTGATGCATTTCAGGAAGTTTTACTACGAGTTAAGATTTCTTTTAAGAACTTATAAATGGTTAAGGAGACTATGGCTGCTTTTAGCTAGTAAAGGAAAGTGTAAGTTATTGTTATTAAATGTAATATATTTGTTAAAAAAAAAACAAGATGGCAAGCTGACTTTTAAAAGCCAAAATTTATCTAATCCTGAAGATTGCAAATTGATTGTTCATAACTAAGCCGAAAAATCATTAATTTTAATTCGTAAGTCTTTACTTTTGTGAAAATCGGAAGACTGATATAGAAACGATCGATCATAGTTATTTATTTCCTTTTTATTTATTTATTATTAATTATTAATTAATTCAAAGTCTGAAGGCGTTTCTGTGCAAGTTTTTATCAGTTTAATAAATTGGTTTATGATGTTATATGTGCAATATGTTATTTTTGTTATATTGCAAATACCTTTAGTATTTAAATTATCGATCATATAAAAAGAACCCATAAAAATATTGTTATTATATTTATTCAACAAATTTTTCATTAAACAAAAAGAATATTAATTTATAGCATATATCTTCAAGCTATAAAATGCCTATTTTTTATTGATCTTCAAACATCAATACAGGAATCGATCATTGGCAACAAAAGACACCAATATTGACCTGGTTAAGCCTACATTTTGGTCCTTTAACGCTGACAATGTGACTCTATTATGATTATCCTGCCGCGCTTACACTTCCTCTGTGGCTGTCCAGTCAATTTGTCATTGTGCTTCCCACTTACAGTTGCAGCTGCATTGAGTGTCCTTTCCCTTCGCCCCGCTCTGGGATAACCAGTCGGTTATCCTTCGCTGACTTTGCCTAATGCCTTAGGCAAATAGTCGAGAGCAATTAGCAGCGACAGTGCAGTGTTGGGCAACGGTGTGAGTGCACACTGTACTTGTGGGGCACAGTGGGGCCGAAAAAAGTGGGCAGCTTATTCATGGGAAATTAAATAAAAAACTTTTTTAATACGTTTGCTTTGCCAAGTTTCGCCTGTTCTCTTCTGTCATTCTATCTTTTTCACGTCGTCTCCTTTTTCTTTCCATTTTATGTACATATATATATTTCTGTGCGGGTGGAAGCGGGTGTATTCCCTGTTGTTTTTACCCTGTAGCTTTAAGGGTATGCTGGGATTGTGTAGAATACTTCTAAAAATATTTTTTTTATATTTAAAAAAACAACTCCTAAAAAATCATCCTAGTATAAGAAAAAGTGTTCCATGAATTTAGGCCAATAAATTCCAGACAGTCACAAAAAGTTCAATTTTTTTGTAGAAATAATTCTAATATTTTTCTGAAATTTTTGAGCTTTTTAATCAAATTTGTTAGGCCAACAAGTGGTATCTCAAGGTCGAGAAACTCATCTCTAGTTTTAGTTCTTAACCTTTTTTTTCTGGGATTTTAGTAGAAAGTTTGTTTTGCTTTTAGCACGAGCACGCGCCACCTTAGAGGGAGAGAGAGAGAGAGCGAGGGGAGAGTAGGAGGGAAGGAGATAGCTAGAACTGGGCTTAGTATGATTTATGCTGCGTGGCGCATTTTGTTAGCTTGTTGCATATCTCCCACCCCCCCTGGAAGAGAACCCACTGTACCCCCTTTTGCAACTGTAACTAAAAGTTGCGTGCAAACATTTGCGTTGTCTGTTAAGTGCCCCCTGTCGCTGTCTCTGTCTCTGTCTCTGCCCTGAGATACTCTTTGTTAGTCCTCTTCTTCGGCGGGGCTCCTTTCCTGACCGACAACCGCCTGCACTTTAGCGGATTTGTGTTTTCTCGCCCATTTGAAAGGATTACAAAGGCGAGCCAAGCGCCGCGGCAAACTTTGAGCGTCCTTCGCGGTGCTATCTGGCTTGTTCTTCTCTCTTTTCTCTCGTTTAGGGATAAGGACAGTAAGGAGTCGCTAAGGTTAACAACAGAGACAGGGAAATACTGGGGATATCTAACTATATATCATTCAGATTTTAGTTATTGAATTTTAAAGGATATTTTTGGAAATATAAATGAAAATATATTATTATTATATTACCATAAATATTTAAATAAATATCCTTTCAATGGTATTAAGTACTGTAATCATTGAAAGGCAAAAACATGTTGCCACAGGACGATGGATGTTGGAAAGAAAGGGCTGGCAGGATGCGGGAAAGGATGCACGGTTAGCACACACACACACACACAAAAACAGACAACAGATAGATATGGATATGAGAGGAGCACTTACTTACCCCTGCCGCCCTCGGTGCGATAGTACTGCGATTGGGCGGCCATTCCGGAGGCAACGCCGCCACTAGGAGACGGCGATTCATGCTCATCCGGCTCCGGAGCTGTGTTCTGGGTATCCAACATGTTGATCATGCGCGGCGGTTGCTCTGTGAAAGATTATATTATATTATTAGCTATAATATTTTGCTATATTATATATTTCTTTATACTCACTGATGCAGGGGGCAATGTGGGAGCGACTCTGCTGATAGCCGCGGGCACAGCGGTTGCAGGTCAGCCCAGTGACGCCGTCCTTGCAGGGACATTGACCGCTGGTGCTGTTGCAGATCTTGCCAGATGAACCGATCGGATGGCATTCGCAGGCTGCAAAAAAACACACAAACAGAAAGGAAAGAATATATGTATGCAATTAGCTTATATAGTACATATCGCTGAAGATCGAGGGACACGTTGCAGATGCTGCAATGTTGGCAGCTTTTCGGAGCGTGCTGAGAGCTTAATGGACGCGGTCCGGCACTTCAAAGCGGACCAGAATCGCCGCACGGAATCGCTGCCAATTGCCAATCTGCTGCTGAATGCATCCCCACTTGAGTTTTACTTTAAGTCTTTCAAGTTTCGAATTTTCCCGGCCACCACCCGTGATTTTCCACCACCATCCTGGTCGTTTATGAGCCGTGGAAATGTGCATTAACAGATCCATTGTCCGTCCGCACACGGTTAATTGCAAATGAGAGTGCAAATGGGGCTCGTCGTCCAGTATTCGCCCTTTTTCCATGGCATAAATATACAAAAAAAAAAAAAAAAAAAGTGCACAGGAAAGCAGAAAAGATAAAAAGGAAAATGCAGAGAGAGAGAGAGAGTGGAACTTTATCCTTTATTTCCACTTGTATTCCATTCTTCTACTTAATTTCTGGGTCTTATTCAAGTCATACATACGTTGTATGTATGTGTGTCTGTATTATGGGGGGGAGGGGGGACTTTGCGGTTCCCCTTTCCCCCCTTGTCTAGCTCCCCGTGGGTTGTTTAGTTAATAAGCCGCTTTTGGCCACATTTAATGGGTCCTTGCGCGCTGACTCTTGGCCAAAAGCTGTTGCATATTTAAGGATTTCATTTGTGTGTTGCTGGTGGGAGTGGCAAGTGGCACAGCTGTGGGTTATATTCCCAGTAGTTAAAGGTGCTTGCCAAGCTATGAATGTAGTTGACACACACACAACACTTAACCCTTTTGTTATGGGAAAGCAACTTCAATTTAATGGGATCTTTGACTTAGGAAGTTTGAATTGAAAAGGTTTTAGGTTTCTATAAGCAAAAATTGATATTAAACCAATAAATTGGTGTGTTTTTTTAGCTTTATTTATAAATTTAACTTCAATTTAAATTTTATTAGTATTATTATTAAATCTAGGATTCGATATTTATCGATATTTTTTTGTAATGCTAAAATTGATTTAAAGTCAATTGATTTTTATATTTTCCAAGCTTTTTTATTTAAGTTCGTTATACTTTTCAGCTATGTTGATAAATTTAACTTCAATAAAAAATTTTATTATTTGTTATTATTAAATCTAGGGATCGATATTTGTCGATATTTCTGTTAATGCTAAAATTGATATAAAATCCATTGATTTACATATTTTTCGAGCTTTTTTATTAAAGTTCTTTATACTTTTATTTTTTATTTATTGTTTCCTTTTGTTTATTATTATTAAATTTACTTTTTAAAAACGTGCTTAAATATATGCTTAGTTCGTAGACCTTTTTAAGATTCCCAGACTCTGTTGAGGCCCCTTATGGCCATCAGTAATTAATGGGTTAACTAGGCCTGCACTTCATCATGCTCTCAATCCCCCCTCCCCCTCACATATCACTCCCACTCCCACTCCCCCCTCTTGCGACCATTCCAGTGTTTCGCTTCGTGCGTGCGTGCAACATTTGGTAATTTAATCCGATTTACAATAAATTAAATGCGATTTATATGCACACAGTGACACATCCGGATGATAACAACAACAACAACTGTAAAAACAACAACAACAACAGCTGTAGCAGCTATGACAACAGACAACAATAACTTGCAACAACAGCAACACGAGCAACAATTCGGTGTGTCCATTGTTGCCTGCAGGGCGTCCAACAGGACAGAGCACAGTGTCTCGGTATTATCAATAAAATGTATTAAAGTAAATTTTATATATAAAAAAAAAATTGTATCAAAATGATTTAATAATTTATATGAAAAAAAAATATATATATAAACTATTATTAATAAATAAATTAAAGTAGTAAGCTCTTTCGCCTCAATTTTGGCAACATGAACAGCAGCATGTTGCTGAAGCAGCAATGTTGCAGCAGCAAAGTTACTCCTGTTGCTCAGCATGTCTTTAGCAACATTTGCTTAGCTACAATGCTTATAGCAACATTTCATTAAAATTATTATTTTTAAACCATTTTCATTGCTATTAACTTTAGTTTTCATTAAAATATGGAAATCCCTTAGCTCATATGGCTTGGCTTAATTTTTTCACCTCCTTTTACAATGATGAATTTAATCCCTGGCTACTGTAATTGCATTTACATGGCAGAGTTGCATGCAGTATAAAAAACAGTGATTTTTGTGGCACTGTGCCATATAGTAGGGTTTAAGGGGGGGGGCCTTTGGGGTCCAGCAATTCAAGTACGAGTACGACAACAATATGCGAGTTGTGCGACGCGCTATCTGCGAACAGCGAACCCATCCAGCCATGGGATGTGGCCGAGGATATGGGATATGGGGCATGGGAGTTTCAGCTCTCGGGATATTGTTAAAATAACCAAGCCAGAAAAAGCAGCAGGAAGGCAGGCAGGCAGCCAGGCAGGGGGAGTTGGGAACGTGAACGAGTTCATTACGCATCCCATATCAGTGCATTGGTAGATTCCCCGTGTATTTCCCATCCGGACCCCATATGCTCTGTGCTGGATTTCCCTCTCATTTTCCATTGGGAGTGTTTTTTTGTTGTGTTTTTAATGCCAGCTAAAGATTATGAATTTTCATTATAACGAGGCAACAGAGAGAAACGGCATAAAATACAGGATCTCCTCCCTCTGAGTGGCTTCATTTTCGAATAGTGGCGAATCCACGGTCCATTTGCATTTCTATTTAATTATGGAAAGCGTGGATCCCGCTCTGATTCAGAGTCTTGTTCAGGGGAAGTCTTTCGTCAGCTCCTCTCAGCCTCAGGAGGAGGAGGAGGAGGAGGAGGGGGAGGAGGAGGAGGAGACACCAACTGCGACCCAGTTTTGCTTGGGACAAAGGAAACAGAGACCATCACTCCCGCTGGCTTATCCAGATCGATTCAGGTCAGGGTTTCTCTGGATAAATGAGAGCTCCTAATGACACAGATGAATCACTAACCCAGCATGAATCAAGATCAAGTCTCACTAATTTTATTTTTCGATTAATTATGGCACTTTCACAGGTTTACAATTGTAAATTGGATTTGTTTATGCATAATTTTAGCTACATTTTAATGTTTACTATGGGGGGAAAAGTCTTTTCTGTTATTTAGCTTGTTTTATTACCATGTGCCTCAGTTGGCTCATTTATGATGGGAATTATGATTGATTTATGCTTCTCCTGGTCAGAGGTGTGATTTAAGGCCTTTGTCTACTAATTAGATCATGGATTTAAGACATAAATTTCACAGTTAAAGCAGGTATATATGCATATTTAAATATATTTTTATATATATCCTTGTTTTACAAATAAATTTCAACTCTGACCCCTCTATACATCAGAAGCTGGCCATTTTTCCATTACCATTTCCAGGTAGCCTTAAAATTCATTTACACTTGGTATTTATTTAGCTTGGCTCTTGGTTCTCCTCTCCAACAAAAAATTAATTAGGCACACACACAACCAACACACCACACCACCCACCACCCATCAGCCACTCAGGGAGTGTGTACTCACACACAGAGGAGGGAAACGAGGAGCCACTGGGCCTAGTGTAAACATCATAAAGCAAATCAAGCGCAATTTGTTATTGTTTATTTCAACTTTGCGCAAGCAGCAGCCCCTCCTTTTCCTCCTACTCCTCCTCATGAGTACTGAGTACTGACCACCGGGAGGAAAGTGCGTTACATAAATTCACCGCAAAAGTCTCTTCCTTGGCCATCAATTGCCATAAAATATTACCCCAAAATTTCTAGACCATCGAAAGAAAAGAAGGCCTAAAAAAATACCTCGACTATGGGGATACTGGTGACTTAACAAAAAAAGAAACTTGTGGTTAATATTATTTGTTTTTTCTTATATTATATTTAGAAAAAAATCTAAAAAATATGAAAATATATTTATAAGCAAGGGAAACTTGTGATTATAAATTCTTATAGGACTCTGCCAGTGCTGGGTATCGAAAAAAGGCAGCCAAAAATTGTTAGCCATAAAGAGCACAGCTGCCAACAGTTGAGAAGGCTTTGTTGTTGCTGCTGCTGCTGCTGCTGCTGTTTGTTATTATTAGCAAAAAACAAAACCTCCAAAGACTCATGCAATTTTCTAAAGAAAGCCAAACAGACCAACAGACTGACTGTTCGGCCGAAGAGGAATTATGAAGAAGATTTTCCAGACCAAGTTGGCTGCGCCATCAGATGATTTGCAGTGAGAGATTACACCTGACCAGCAGGAGGAGGTAGGGTTGGGAGTGGAAGGAGAAGGAGAAGGAAGTCTGAGGAGCAGCTGACCTGGAACATTAACCAGACGAAATCGGATTGAATGTACTCCAGGCCCTCGAGAAATAGACCATGTGATCGGCTTGCCAGCGAATTCCTTACGAAAAAAAAGGGATTTCAACATAAAACTTTGTCTGAAGTATGATTATATATAGTATAATATCAATATAATACATATATTCTTTTAAAAACGAATAAGTCGGAACGGGCCGACTATATGATGTAGCTGCCATAGGAACGATCGAAAATTTTTATTGAAAAAATATTATAACTTTGTCAGTTTTCAACATATAATCACCAAATTTGATGTTTGGCCATTTATTATTGTTTTAAAACTTCTTATTTAATTTCATGAAAATCGGACGACTATATCATATAGCTGCCATAGGAACAATCGAAAATTTTTATTGAAAAAATATTATAACTTTGTCAGTTTTCAACATATAATCACCAAATTTGATATTTGGCCATTTATTATTGTTTTAGAATTTCTTATTTAATTTCATGAAAATCGGACTACTATATCCTATAGCTGCCATAGGAAAAGTCGGGAACAGTAGGAACGATCGAAAAAAAATATAACTTCGCTGTTTCTCAACATATTTTCATCAAACTTTAGATTTGGCCACTTAATATTATTCCAGAATTTTGCTTTAAATTTCATGAAAATCTGACGACTATATCCTATATTCACCGATTTGAATGTGTGAACCAAGTTCGTTTAACAAAGGGATTACACATTCAATTAAAGGCCTAAACACACACACTCTCTCGTTTGTGTGTGAGTCAGCCAAGTGATCTACCAATTGCTCATGAATTTAAATGAGCCATTTGATTTAGCCCGAAAGCCTCTCGCACCTCGCAACCGGTTTAAAAGGCGATTCACCTTTGCCTCCTCCTTGGCTCAGGCTCAGCTCAGTTCAGCTCACTTCACACTTGAGCCGGCGGGTGGAACTTTCCTTGGCTCTTATTAATAAATCAAAGGCTTCGCACGATGCCGCGACACTCCCGGAAAAGTGGCTCCTCCTCCTCCTCCTAGGCTGCTCCTTGTTGCTCTTCCTTTGCTCCTGGCGAGCGGGAAAAACTTTATCGCGGTTGCAACTGGCGCAAAGTTCGCTCAACTTTTGCCCGCCCGGCGTCAAATGAGCAAAGTGGGAAAAATGTGGGGAAAACTCCGGATGGAAATGGAAATGGAAATGGATAAAAGGAGGCAGTTGCCGTCTTGCTACAATTTTCTTGTTGCATGTACAAACTTGTTTCAGGTAAGGGAGAGGGGGGGCGGAAGGGGGGGAAATGTTGGAAAAGCCGGCGCAAACTTTTCTCGCTCTTCAAATTGTGCGTTAAAGATTGAGGCGGATCTGAATGGGCCTATTGAAAATCAAACGATGCGCAGTAAAGTAGGCAATGCTGATGCCAATGCCGAATGGCTGCCAAACTCGTAGCTACTTTTGGCCAAAAGTGCAACGTTTCGGAAAATGATTTTCCACGGAATGAGAGGTGGAAAGCTGAGGGAGATGGGAAATGTGGGGGAAATGGCAGCGCCAATTTGACGCTCGAACAATTTGCACAGCTTTAAATGTCAGCTCGCATGCAAAATGTCATAATTCAAATTGGGCGGCTGCTCGCCGCCACGCCCACAGGCAAGCCGCTGTCCTGCCCGAAGGACACGCGCCCTGCCCCTCTGGCAAGGGGTCCTTGTGGGTTAAGCGATGCTAAGAGATTCTGCACTGAGACACAGGGAAATATGGAAAGGGAATGTGTATTAAAATATGTACATAAAATTTACAAAATTCATTATTCAAATTCATTCTAAACTTTGATATATCGAATTTTTAAATATATTAAATTGTTATATTAGAGATATTATAGAAAATATTCCGGTATATAGGATCAAAATATGGAATGGTATATTGACTATATATCTCAAGGCTAAAATATTGTTTTATTGATTTATTCATATATGTAGATTTATATATTTATCGATTTATTTAGCGATTTATTTATTTAGCGATTTATTTATTTATCGATTTATTTATTTATCTATTATATTTATTTATCGATTTATTTATTTATCTATTATATTTATTTATCGATTTATTTATTTATCAATTATATTTATTTATTTTTATTTATGTATCTCTTTATCTATTTACTTTTATTTATGTATCTTTTTATTTATTTACATATTCAACATGGAATATTGTGAAACTTTTCTAAAAATAATATCTAGACTAACAATTGTTCTTAATTTAAGAAAATTGTCTTTAAAAATTCTATATATAAACGAAAATTACACAAATTGTAGGGTTTCACATATAAAATGTAATATTTTAAACAATTAACAGTGTTATTATTGCAAAAACTTGAAGTTTTTTGTTGAAATGTTTAATAAATGAAGAAAATCCCTAAAAGTAAATTCAAACTATGCTTTGGATGTTCAAACTAAATTCATTTATCTTTGAAAAATCCCCAAAAATAATCCTCTATCCTAAACTTCCTCTATAAATCAACCAGTGACAGCTTCAAACTCTCTGCTGTAAATTCCAAAATTTTCCAAATTTCAAAACGAGTGCAAATCGAATTGAGGTCTTACCGAATAAACAACACAAATTCCAAGGGCATTTCCGATTCGTTGTGGTAGCAAACTCCAACCCCAAATAAATATAAAAAAGAAAAGAACACATCACATCTCATATCTTTTCTATCATTGACTTTTTCCCTGCTTTTCTTTTTTTTTTGGCTTTTTAGGGCTGTGTCAAAAAATGTTTGAGCCTGAACTTTTATGGCTTTGCCAGCACAAAATTTGTCACGTCGCTTAGTTTAGAGTTTTTGGGCAGCAGAATCCCGCTCTCCACCCACAACACGGATTTGTAGTAATAGATTTTTTGTCCCAGCTTAGTTTTTCTCAAAAAAAAAAAAAAACCTTGGCTTAGCTGTGATGATAAATGCATTTCCCAAAATTTCAATTAAGTTGCCACCCTTGGAATGCCTTTAACCTTTAACCTTCGCCACAGTTGCACCAAAGCATTTTTATGAAATTCTAATGATGTTCGACTGCTCCTCCTTCTCGTTCTCTTCCCCACCCTCATCCCCCAGTCAGGACATTCATGAACTTTGGGTAATAAAGAAACTTTTGCCGAGCAGAGCGGTGTACGTGTGTGTGGCATTATTTTAATTGCCGCTCCCGCTGTCGTGTTATTGCTGTAACATTTCGCACGTGACTTTCTGATTTTATGGCTTTTAATTTCACGTATTTAGTTACGGATAATGTTAATTGTATTCGCCCTGCCCTACGCCCAACGCCCTAACAGTTATGAGGCCCCCCCCCCCCCAATTGACAGGACTCGGGATCCTTTGTCACAGATGACACGCCGCTTTGTGCGCTTGGACTGCGGAAAACAATTGGCAGGCAGCAGTCAATTGTATACCCTAATTAGTGGCCGATGGGGCGAAATGATATGATAATGGCAGTATGGCCCTCAACAGGACATTCGGTTGTAATCGGATGAAAGCAGATCGCTGGCCATTTGAAGCACATGGAGCAGTAAAGAATAAGGTTCTCTGTTTTCTTTAACTCATATTTAAGGAAGAACTTATAACTTGGAACTTGTAATTGAATTGTAATACAATTTATAATAGTTAAAAATAATTTTCATATTATATACTTATTTTTAATGTTGCAATTCAGAGTAAAATTACTATCTTTCCACCCAAATCTGTTAAAATATAAACAATCAGCTTTTCTAAATCCCGAAACATATTGCTTTTAAAGCATTTATAAAACTCTTTATTTGATTTGCCGTCGAAATGGAGTTCACAAAAAATTCATGAGACCCTATCAATTATTTACAGGGCACTCTGAATTCGATTTGAAGGCTCTGCTCTTGTTTTTATACCCTTTTGCAGGGTATTATAGTTTTAGTCAGAAGATTGCAACATGATTGATTTCTGTCATATTCTTGATAAATATCTAGCAAATATACTTGTTTAATTACTATATATTTTGTTGACACGCAACTATTCTTTACCTATAAGTTATTATTATATTTTTCTGTCATTCTTGAATAATTATTTAGTGTGACCTTGTCTTTGAAAGGGAAGAGAGAGCGATGCAATTTTGATAAATAAATAAATATCTAGCAAACATATTCTTATACTTGTTTAGTTACTGTATATTTATTTGACACGCAACTATTCTTTACCTATAAGTTATCATTATATTTTTCTGCCATTCTTGTATAATTATTTAGTGTGACCTTGTCTTTGAAAGTGAAGAGAGAGCGATGCAATTTTAGACATCTTTTACCTTTATTTTTTCTTGGCATATTTATCTACTTCAAGCCATATTTTACTATATACATATGTATAACTATTAATAATAAAATAATGTTTTGAATTTGATAAAAATTAAATGATTATTTAAGAAGTGTAAATATTAAATATGGGAGATATATTAAATATTGTTCGTATCTTCTTTTTACCAAAACGGATCGAATCTTATTGTTCCAATTTCAAATGGCAAGGGTACACAAGCTTCGGTGTGCCGAAGTTAGCTTTCTTTTTTGTTATTATTGTTGTGTGTGTGTGTGCGGCATGCAAATTTAATGATGTCAAGCAAGGCAATAAGGCAAAGGGCCGAAGCATACTTTTCGGAGTTGCAGGGTGCGCGGTGGGTTTCAGATTTTAATTATCGAAAGGACTCGGCACATACACACAGACAATCAGACAGACAGACAGACAGACAACCGAGAACGACGAACAACAACAAGTGTATGAATAATGATTCGTTTAAGGGCTGGATCCTCTCGTCGGACAAATAATAATATGTAATTTTCCGGTCATTGAAACATTTGCACAAATAAGGAAATTGACTGAGCCAACACTTTCATGTCTCCTGTGTATCTGTATCTGTATCTGGAGATGTATCTCCTATACCAATTCCAGTTCCAGTTCCTAATTCCCTCCAAAACTCCCTGTCTGGGACTATGAATTATGGCTTTGGCAATGCGTCTGCTGCTCCATTTGACTCGACTTGGCCTGGCTCAAGTAAATCATTTTAATATTTAAATTAAATCAACTTCAAAATCAACTACCACCTCATAGCTACAGATAAAGAAATAAAGGAGAATAAAATGTTAATTTAATGCTTTAAAGCATCAACTAAAACCTTAATCTAACATTTTTTTCCCTTAAATTTTTATAATTTATTTACCTTTACCTATAAAATGTATTCATTTTAATTCTAGTACCTAATTTCTGTCAGTGCACACTCATGTTTTGCGGAAGTTGTCCCTCCTCTTGACTCGCCTAATCTTTTCCATTCTAACTGGCAATCGAAATGACTTTAAGGCGTTAATTATAATGCGAGACATGCGAGCTTTTTGGATGAGGGGATAAAGCGTGTGTGTGCAATATAATTTTGATTGGCAAAAGGTACATAAAATACTATATATATACAGCTATATATTGTATATATATATAGAGGCTGTTAAGCTGTTGAGTTACACAAATGGCAAAGCCATTAAATATTTTAGGGACAAAAACACTTAAAATCAAAGCTTAAAAATTATTATTATTTCTCGTAGTTTTCTTGGCAAAATTTCTATTTAAAAATTTTCTTCAACTGAAATAATGCCTGAAAACTCTTTCTAGATGATTTTTCAATCTAAATCTGGCTTTTGGACATTCAATCAAGCCCAAGCTGTCTCTTCAGCAAAATGCCATTAGTAATGTGAAATTATTTTGAATTTATTCCAAGTCTGGGGAGGCTATATGTTATGAAAAATGTGCTTGCTGGAGATGAAACGAATAAATCATCAGAGGAGGCCACATACATAGAGGTCCTGCGACAGTCTCCCCCCCTCAGCATCAGCTGGATGAGTCTGTAGCCAGATTTTCCTCAGATTTTCCCCTCAGCAAATTTTTGGTTGACTAATTGAAAGTTTGGAAAGGCCGGGAAATGTTGTGTGTGTGTGTGTGTGTGTTGTGGGGATGACGGGGGCTTCAAGTCAAGTTGAGCATTTGGCAAATGGCAAACATGACGTAAAACATTCTGACGACGACAACGAACGAAACAACTGAAACAACAATGCCGGCAATTGTATGTAAAAGAAAAAAATAAATCGTTCTTAACAAATTGCACGCGTGTCAAAATGAAAACGCATAAATTTTTTAATGCCGCTCTCGAAGGCGATTAAACTTAAAAATTGTCGCAGTCACAGGCGGCGCCTTTTGTCATCCGCGATTTGCAAGTGATTTCGCTTCAGCTTTGTTTATGACTGCGACTTTGCGCTGGGATAATTAATTAAAAATCGATAAGAATTTGATTTGGATTTAACGGCTCCGGCTGAGCGGGTCCGAGAATTATGATGCTTAGTCAGCCGAGAGGCCATCCCATGACAAACGACCCCCAAACCACCACCGGCGCAACCACCGACCAGCAACCAGCAACCAGCAGCCAGCAGCCAGCAGCTTCCCTCCTCCCACATGTCCGGCGCTTTGTTTTTGTTTACGATTCTCCGATTTGCAATTAGGTATAAATTTTTCGAATGCGAATTCCCAGCGGGATGTATGAAAGGTATATATATATATACAATATATATAGTATATATAGTATGCGCAGTGCGTCTATAAATAGTCGGGCGATTCGGTTCAGATTTTAGCCATGTGGTCCACCTGATTTGATTGTTTGCCAATGAAAATGATTGCCGGCTATAAATTCGGGTTATGGGGGATAGGGGTGTGTGTGTGTGTGTGTCCGATTTATAACCCACATCCGCGGCTCTCTACAAATTAATACCCCATTTTGGATAGTAATATTTACGGTTTCACTGATGGAAACTTGCCCAATAAATTGTTGATATTTTAGAGCATTTTCGGTGAGTTATCTACGATGTGTGCTTCTAAAAATAGAGATACGATCTATAAATCAATTAAGTAAGAGTATTTGTTGCTCTAAGTGATCGTTGTTAGATATCTTTTAAGGAAGTACAACAGGTTTTAGTACTGTTTAAGCGGAAGTTTGCTTGATATTATTGCAAAAATCAATATGGGGTTGATAAAAAGCATAGATATAATGATACTGTTTCGATATATGGTCCATAGATAAATCTATACTATATTAATATATTGAATGTAACGATTAATCGTTATTTAATTTCATTAAATATTATATTTTATATGTATTTCGATATTTTTAATATTTAAAATAAAAATATATCAATTTTTGATACTTAAATTTGTGATATATCAAAGTTTAAGATATTTTTTGGAAATAATATTGAGGGGGATATATTTGTGAATATAGAATATTGGATTTTTTCATTTCGTATTTATTTTTTAATCAGACCAAATACAAAATCTTAACAGATTTTATTTTTAAAGGCTATTTTTAGGATCCCTAAGAATATCTAAAAATAGTTCTTGTTTCTATAAGTTTTAATTGTTGTTTTAATATCAACTATTATAAATTCTAAAATAATTAAACTCCTCTCTTTTCAATTAAAGGGTAGAAATAAATGTAAATCTTTTAATTTAAATTCTATTTTGTGTTTTCTTTTATAACTTCCCTTCCATTACACGGTATCTCCTAATCGAGAGACCCAATTCTCTTTTACTTCCATCTTGGCTCCATTTCCTTTTCGTTGTTTCGATTGGAACGTGTGAATTTATTGTGGTCATAAATTACAGTACAAACAACGCACACCCGAAGGTCGCCCGGGGGACGGCAAAGGGTTCCCCCTGGGGGGTGTCTTAAAAGGGGGTCAAGAAGAAGAAGAAGAAGAAGAAGAATGGGGGCTAAGACACGTTGGCCCAGTTGGACTTCCCCAGGCGAGCTAATTATTGTAAATTGTGCAATAATCTCTCTCTCTCTCTCTCTCTGTCTTGATTTTGCAATCCCTTCGAAATTGAAAGTTTTCTTAAATATTTATTTATTTGTTTTTGTGTATTTTCTTGATAGAAACATTTTAAGACTTACCCTTGCAGACCTTGCGATGGGTTAGGGGCTTGGTGGGATCCCTGTAGAAGCCCTCCTTGCACTGATGACAATTGCGGCCGGTGGTCGAGTGGCGGCAGTTCTGACAGACGCCGCCGGAGACGCCCTGCGAAAGCCGGAAGATTTCCATATTGAAGCGACACTGGCGGGCATGCTTGTTGCAGTTGCATTCTGGAAAGAAGAACAGGAAAAGACGAAGAATATTAGGGCGGACATGTCACAGGATATGCACAGCACAGCTGCCATCTGGAGGGAGGAAGATTGCCTGCTAGCAATGGCTTTATCGCGATAAATGGAAATAAATGGCAGGCAAAATGGTTTGAGGTCCCCAGGAATGAATTCTATTCAGCCATTTGTCTAGCGGGACATTGACTTAGGCCATATAATTTATGCGGCGATTTGTTTTGAATCACTTACTTAAGACCTAAGCCAGGGAAAATGCCCTAAACAAATGACCAGCAGGGGGAAAGTTGGTAATATTGAGTCTTTAGTGCTTGTAATTAATTGGAACTTGACTATACAAGCTCATCGAACTTCTAGTTAGTATATATACCTATATTTGATCCCTCAACCCCTCTGCGAACCATCTGTTCCCTTCAATTCGATCTGCAAAGAGCAGAGGTTTCTTTGCTCAATTCTTTGTTGTTGCCTGCTGTCCATGTTATGCTGCTGGCAAACAGTTTTGCTATTGACTTTCGATGGCGACTGCTGCGGTTATAGTTACACTGAGAGAAAGGTTTTATATATACAAGATTTAAATGATTTATTTAAAACGGGTTTTCCTTGATTCTTTTGTAAACGTGTAGCTGCTGAGTTGGCATCTTCTGGCTGAGGTTTCAACGCAAAAAGGAGACACCGACAGAAGCTGTCAATGGCAAAGGCCACGGATGTTGCTGATGTTGCTGCTGTTGCTGTTGCTGCTGCTGCTGCTTCTGCTACTGCTGATGTTGCAGCTTGCGGCTAGACAAAGCTTCAAGTCCATCGTCGAGGGCCCACTGTCTGCACATTCGACATTCGACAGCTCCAGCTTCAGCTTCAGCTTCAGCTTCAGCAGTTCAGAGTTCGGTGCTGTGCTGGGCACACATGTTATAATTATCTTCGCACATTGCTGTGGGGCAGTGGCAGACAAAGAGACTCTTGCTTGGACCCAGACCCAGACCCAGACCCAGACCTAGACCTCCTTTAGTCCCTGCTGCTGCCCCACGCCCATGGCGCATGCCAGCCGCAGACAAAGTTATGTCAGCGCAAATATTTGAGCACAGTCAGGACTGTCGCATTCATACACTTGGAATAGACAGAATCAGGTATAAAAAATGAGAAAATAAATCAAAAATACAAGTAAGCAAGTTGGGTGGCATTTTCTATAAATTTTTTAGATCGTTTCTAGAGCTTTGATCACTTGAATTGCCTGCAAGTTGAGAGAGAGTCTTGGGAAACTGAAATCCTATATATAATATATTGTATTTATATTATATTGTATTTTTTTCCAAGTGTATAGAAAGGAGAAGAGCCGCCCGTCCGTTCGTTGTAGAATCGTCAACAAAAGCTAAGCAAATATTTAGAAAAAGCAGAGCTCAAAGCACGGCGTGTGGCTAATTGCCAAGCTACTGCCAGATACCAAAGCTCTGCCACCAGTGAAAAAAAGGGTTCGGCGCGGTGTTAAAAATGCTAGATAATTAATTTTAATGACACACTTACGACCTGCCCGGGCGGGCGAATGCAACTTGATTTATGGGCCAGGCGAGATCTCTTTTTTTTGTTTTTTTTTTTTTGGTTTTTTCGGGGCCATGTAAATTTCACTTCGACGATTACAAAATGCCCATCCAGCTCAATCAAATGCGACTTAAAGCGATGCATAAAACCGTTCATTAGCCGGACCCCGGGCTGCCGTGTTATCCGAGAAAGGTGAGTCCAGTAATTAAGTTCAAATTTGATAAGTGGACCCCAAACACTCTTTTTTCTTCTTCTTCTTCTCTTGGGAGACAATGGATTTGTCAGTATTGGTATCAATATCGGTATTGGTATCTGTATCCGCATCTTGAAAGAGTTTCCCATACGGAACATGTTCGGGAGGCTTAACTTTCGACTTGACATGGTCACTCTGCGTATTAGAAATGACCAAAAATTATGTCATATTTCTAGACATAAGGGAAATCCTTGTCTAAGGAGCTTTGCTCAAATTTTCCAGTCAAATCGGTTTAGTTTTTTGGTCCTCATGCTTGTTATGAATGGAAGCCTTTGACGGTATCCAGGAATCGTTGGTTTGGCATCTCTAATTAACTGCCAAAGAGAACGCTCTTTTTTTTTTGTGGTGCTGCTGCTGGGGATTTCTGGACTTCTGGACTTTTGGCCACGGGGCAGATTTTGACCAAGCTTAGCAGCTCAGAAATGAACGGAGCTTCCGAGCAACGGAGCGGAGCAATGGAGCCGCTGATAAATGGTCGAAATGGTCGTTCGCTTTGGCCATGGATGGGCTACTACTACTGTGGCCAAAACAAACCGAAAAAAAAAAACATTCTGGACCAAAGGCAAACGCAAACCGACCAAAAGCCAATTCAAACGTTACGCTTTTTCCTTGCTCAACCGATACACACACACACACACATGGAGGATGTTTATGCGGTTGGCAGGGTTGCATTTTGTACAAGTTTATTGATTACTTGAAGAAAATATTACTTTTCAGCGGGATTTTAATTTTTATTTAATTTAAAATCGATTTCAAATTTGTTTGCCATTTTTAAATTCTTAAAAAATGTAAATTCTAAACGTGTTGTAGTTCACATAAACCTACTAGCCCGTTGATGGGTTCTCAGCGCCGTCCTGTTTTCGAGGTTGTGTTTTTTTTTTTTTTGGACTAGAACTGAAGCTTTTCCTTGTCCATGTCCATGCCTGAGCTGAGAGTTTTCCATTTTTCCTGCTCTGTACTAGTCGTTGTCGACATTTCATCGTTTTATGATTGATTGCGTTCGCCTCGCAGTGATTTTCGGTAACCGAAAATTGTGAATTGAATTCGTGCTGGCCACAAAGGGGAAGGGGAAGGGGGAGGGGAAGGGGAAGGAAAGCGGTGTGTGTGTCAGGGGGAGGTGGGTAAAAGTGCGGCAAGTGTTGGCGGGTGGAGCCTTTGAATTGCCGTTGTTGTTGTTGTTGCGATTGCGGTTGCGGTTGATGCTCTTGCGTTTTTGCACTGCAATTTGACAATTTCATCGCAAAATTGTTTTGGTGTTTGTGGCCGTGTTGTGTGTGTTGTGTGTGATGTGTGTGGTGTGGTGTGGTGTATTGTTTTCTGTTGTGTTGTGTGTAGATCCCTGTGATTTGTTGTGAATTTGATTTAAATGAAACAACGAGAGCTTCACAATTAGTTATTAAACATTGAACGATACGTATTGAAGACTGTAATTATATTTATACCCTAAAAGGATTTGGGAAACTGAAATCCTATATATAATATATTGTATTTATATTATTTTGTATTTTTTTTTCCAAGTGTATAGAAAGGAGAAGAGCCGCCCGTCCGTTCGTTGTAGAATCGTCAACAAAAGCTAAGCAAATATTTAGAAAAAGCAGAGCTCAAAGCACGGCGTGTGGCTAATTGCCAAGCTACTGCCAGATACCAAAGCTCTGCCAGTGAAAAAAAGGGTTAAAAGTTTTGCCAAGCGAGGAAAGAGTAATTTCTGGCTCTCTAAAATATATATTTTTATGTTAGATTAAGGATTTTAGACTTTTACTTAAGATATTTCTAAACTTGAGCATTATGTCATCTTGATTCCACTAAATTTCTGTTTAGCACAGATCCACTTCTATTTATAAACATTTTCAACGAAAAACAGCGTCGTAAACAGGGAAAAACTTTCATAAATTGTTCGCACTTTCTTCATTGGAAGAAGAAATACTAGGAAATACTGAGAAATCTCCATTGCCAGAGCTTCTTCCACATGGCCCAAAAAACAAGAAGGGGAAAAAAATTATTAAAGCCCCTCAGGCCTTATAATAGACAAAAATCGGGCATAGTAATTAAGTTGTAAGGTTTTTGGCTTTCGGCTGCCTTCATATTTCGTCTGTCACTTGGCGGTAATAACTTCATTTCGCTAACGATTGGATAATCACATTTAGCCTCTTAACAAACGAGGGGAGTTCCCTTTTGAAACCAGGGAAATAATGAGTAAATAATTCGGGGAAAATGTAAAGAATCAAAGAAACTGTAGATATAATAATTAAAAAAAGGTGAAGGGTTTTAGGGAAGTTGTATTAAGAGTTTATTAATTAAACAAGAAGAAATATTAATGGATGTTTAGAGATTTATTTGGTAGCTAGAAATTATTTAAGAATTTCCAAGCCACCTACGCCATAAAATCTGGAATAATGGTTTAAAGCTGGCCATGTTCTATGGGCCCACGCCACGTTTTGCTGTTGTGATCCCGGGCAACACCTACTCCTCTTCACTTTCCTTTCCTTTCCTTTCCTCTTGGCTCCTCCTGGCAAACTGCAATTAAGGCAACTTGCAACTGCAATGCTTTTGTTTTCAACATTTTCAGCGTGCCGCAGCTGCAACATTTAGCTTGTCAACGATTACAAATTGTTTGCTGCCGACGGCGGCGGCCAAGTAAATAAATAAAAAAAAAATAAGTCAGAGAGACCCAGGCCAGACGCGAACATGCTTAAAAATACTTTCTCGAGGAATCCAGCAACTTGCTTTCAGAGTTCTCTAATTAACGCCCAAAGAATTAGCATATAAATATATATACATTTATATGGATATATGTATATATGTACATGTATATGGAACCGATATCCTGCCGCCAATAAAAAACCATGTTCATGTTCATGGGGTCTTCTTTTAGACCATCGAGGGATTTATGTTTGGCTTTTCGGGGAAAATGTTCGTTCTGTTTGTTATTTTATTTAAATCAAGCCACCAAATTACTTACAATTCTCTCTTCCTTTTACATTTCCATTTGGTTTTTCAGATTTTTCTCTCTCTCTCTCTACGTTTTCCCAAATTAGTGCGGAGGACCCCAAAGAAAAACAATAAACAAATTTTGGAAAATGTTTGTGTGCGCTTCACAGCCTCGAGATCGATTCCAAGGGTCGAGGGTCGAGGGTGGGTTAAATAAACGACTCGTTAAGACACATAAATAAAATGCACCAAGTTCTCTAATTAAGTCGCCCTGAAAACACACACACACAGCATTTCGGTGGAAAAGTGGTCCCGAAATGAAAACAAAATGCGTTAAGTGAATGGAAACTGTAAATAAAAGAGCCAAGCAAACACTAACAACACCATCAACATCGAGGAGAAGACTTAGGCTGATGTATAATATTGGCAGCAATGCCGGATCGGAATATTAGGCCGATTGATAAACTGGTTTTAGTCATAATATAGTTGGTAATATATGTCGCCCAATTTTGTCACCTTAAGTGCGTTTGATAATTACCATAAAGCAAGAGAGAGCAGAGGGAATAGTCATTCCCGGCCTTTAGGTTTACTTTAAAATATATATTTATATATATATATTATATAATAAACATATATTAATTTAGATTTAATAAACATTTAATTTTTATTTGAATAACTTTGCTAATCTTTGCTTCAGTTCTGAGATAAACTCTTGGATATCACAGAATTCAGTGTTGAAAAGTGCTTTCTAAGCAAGCGTTAAGCGTTCTGTAAGCCAGTTTATCTTAAAAAAAATGTGTTACACATTTTGTTCTATTTTCTTAAACTTAAAAAAATTAAAGTGATCAAATTGACTTTAGAAATCCTGCCTGCAGGACACCCACGGCAATGCCAGTACGTTTTCCCTTAATTAGTTGCCACTGGAAACTCAATTGCCTAGATTTTTCTGGTGTTGAAAACTCGAGTAGTATCTGCCTGTGTATTATGGATACAAGGGATAAGATAAACAAAAAAAAAACGGCAGCTAGATCAACAGGAACAGCGGCAAAAACGCTTCTAGGTGATGTGAGAAAGGTTGCTGCTGGGTTTTGATCTTTGTTTTGATTGGAATTTGGAATTAGGATTTGAAATTTGAGTTAAAAATTCAATTCAGACTCAAGGCACTTGAAGAAAATCTAAAAATTAAAATGTAAAATTTAAAGAGGAAATGCTATTTAATTTGCTAAGAATTTTATTTGCTAAGAATTTTGATGAAAGGAAATAAAATTTATGTAGTTTAGACAAAATTCCAATAATAATATTATATAATATATATATATATATATTACATTATATATTGTGTTATAGATATTTTTCCCAGTGCCTCATACTATATGTAGATCTATGCTAGCTAGCTGGTACTGGAGTTTAAATGGAAGTTCGGAGCTTGGAGCTGTTGGTGTTGAAATGTCAGACCTGCACTTGCCGCCGCCTGCTGCACATGGCCTCCAAGTGCGGCAATATGTTTTGTTTAACATTTTTCTCTCGCTTTTCGGGGGCCTTGCATTTGCATTTAGCAGCCTGCTTGTTTATCTTTTTTTTTCGGTAGCTGTGCACGTGGCAGAGATATAGAGAGATATAGAGAGAGAGAGAATCGTGAACGTGGACTCTGTGCCCATGGGCCGCCACGCCTTAATTAGCATGGCAATCGGGGGGCTAATTCATATAAATGATTTTTAAATGCGCAAAAATGCGCGACTACTGATTCCCAATAGAGTTGTAGATTGCATTTAATTAAACACAGAAAAAACTCCCTTACTTCAGCTGTGAGTTGTGGTGCTGATGGTGTTGGTGTTGTTGAATGTCAATTAAAAATCGTATCTTGGTATCTTAGGGCAGCCCTCTTGTGATGTATCTTGAAGATGGTCTATCTGTGGAACAAGTTCCCTGGAAGAAGGCAACTCCTCTACTCTTTTTCCTACTCCTACTCCTACTCCTATTCCCCATGAAATGCGATCCGCTTGAAAGGTCAAAAGTCGGTCACGAAACATAAATCAGCGAGGGACACTGTACTATAAATATATATATACATTTATTTATCTCTGTGCAATGCAGCAGCATTTTCAATGTCACATGCAGTTATTTGCAGATCTCTCAGTTCTTTATTTAGAACTCGAATTTCAGACAACTTGTTGCCTTTTCACTGAAGAAAATAATATATAAAATGTGCTAGGAGTTCTGCCCCTCACTTTTTGATCCTAAAAAGACCCTATCATTGCCACTTATTGCACAACTAAGCAACTGTTTGGTTTTAGCCAGAATTCCACAGTCCTGTTTCTTATTTTTTTTATTGTTTTTTGGCGATTCGTCATGGTCAGGCGCAGGAGATCCCTCGGTATCGGTGTACGTGTAAAGTCTCCTGCTGGGCGGCATAAATGCAAGCACCTTTGTGCCGCCTCATCTCTCCTCTGTGCCCCTGTGCCCTCTTCCCTCCATGTTGCCATTTATGGCACTTAAGCAAATTAATAAGAGATGCCACAATGCCACTGGATACTGGATACTGGATACTGGATACTGGGACACTGAGTCCTATTTACGGGACATCGGGCTATGGTTATGACAATGCGAAATCCCAAATCCATATCCCAGTTTTGTATCTGAATTCCAGAGACCAAATAGGAGGCGGCAGAGGGCGTGTCGTTTTCATGGATTTTAATCTTTTCTGTTTTTTTTTTCATCTCCAACAGACGGCTGTGCATTGTGCATTTATTGTCTGTATGAGGCTTCGATTTGGTCAATTGTTCAATGAGTTTTCCGAGCAGCTGCTCTGCTGCTATGGCCCTTCCTTTGCACTGAGAGTAAAATTTTCGAATGAAATGAAAAGGCAGCAAAGGGAACTCTTAGGGACATTTCTCTACTATTTTTTTCGCTGAGTGCCAGTAAAGGAAAATGCATGCAAAACTATGTATGGAGTCCCTTGTGCGGCCTTTGCATTTATATTTACATTTGTTCCAGGCACATGGACACCGGGACGGCTCGGGGACGGACACAACGGCAACTGGGATGCATTCAAATTCGCATTCACATACACTCACAGTTGCTGCTGCTGCTGCTGCTGCTGCTGCTGCTGCTGCTGTGGCATTCACATTCGCATTGACATTCATTCATTCGGTTGTCGAAGGGGTTTTGGGTTTGAGTTTGAGTTTTGGGTACTGTGAAGCCTTTTCTCCTTTGGAATATTCGGGAGTCCATGGCACCTACCTAACCTAACAGGTGTGCCGAAAATGGAAAAGGAAGGCTATGGGCAGGCGGCAGAGCTACTAATCAATTAGTGACAACATAAATCGATTTTCAGCGAGAAAAACAAAGGGGAACAGAGGCGACGAAGGATTAAGATCGGTGTGAGGATTACAGGGAATTACAGGAAACTGGATATAATACTTTATGATTTGTGTAAGTCCAGGTTTTGCTTTATTTAAGGTTTTTCAGTTTATAGCCTAAGTAGTTCCTCTTCCTTAATTAATTTAATGATCTTTTTCAAGTTGAGAGTTATCCCTAAACCCTTTTCTGCTTCTATCCGATCTCTTTGATCATTTAACCCATAAAAAACAGAAATCAGGTCTTGAGAAGTGATTGCACTTATGGATTATTAGTTTCTCACACCGAAACCTGGCCAGATGACTATCGCAGTTCAGTTCGGGCCAAGTCGGGTCGCAGTTGTGACAATGCGGTTACCTGATAGCTACCATTTGGCAGTGCCATTCACCTGAGTGCCAGGGCATAAAGTATATTGTCAGTGGATGCGACCACAGATGCAGATTTAAATTCAGATTCAGATTCAGATTGGGATTCGGATTCGGATTCGTTTTGCTATAGAGAGAGAGAGAGATAGGGTTGGGGTACAAGTCGTGAAAGTAACATGAAGCAAATCACAATGGGCTGAACAATGATAATAAGTAAAATGTGCTTTTGGTGCTTTTCCCCGCAACGATCTCGATCGACGGTCATGACTATTGACTGTGTGCCACAGTCGAATCTTTATTAATATTTTTCTTGTACATATATTTATAGGTTCGCTGTGCTTCTCTGTATTTTTTTTCTTTCCAGAAATGTCCGAGGTCAAAGCGATAAACGGAAGCTAAGCCGCGCTCCAATTGAACCCAACGACTTGCTGGCAATTTGCATATTCGAGACAATGGCTGAAAGTATTTTGTATTTAAGCCTTGAAAGTATAGAGTATAGAGAGCTGGTTAAGAGATAGATATAAAGTTAATTGCTGGGGGAAGGAATTAACACTTGCCACAGTTTTAGTCTCAATCCCCAATCCCAATCCCAATCCCTATTCCCATTCCAATCCCTATTCCCATTCCAATCCCAATCCACTCGTAAAAGGCAGCCCAGCAGCAAGTGCTGGAGATAGTATTTATGGCCAAGACAAAGCCGCAACACAAGATGGCCATGTACGGGGCTCCCTTTACGGCTCGTTCTGCGGTCACTTCGCCTACTATTACCACTATCTTATGCCATTTTACTTTATGGGACGTTTTGCAATTTCATAAAGCAAGGACAGGGTTAGGATAGCTAGCCACATCCTGGGTGTCCTGGGTGTTTATTAAATGCCAAACTCAAACTCACAAAAGGCAGAAGGCAGAAGGCAGCAGGCGGCCTGAAAAAACAAACAAACCACAAAAAACAAAAAAAACTGAGAGCAGAATCTCGCACTGCCCCTTAACGACTTTTGTTTGCCGCTGTTTTGTTTATACCCTTCCTCTGAGGAGAAGTTCATTCCCTGAAATGTGTTGTTTTCCTTGTTGCCCAATCACTGGAAATCACTTCGATCGGATTACATCACAGGCAGTTGTTCTCAGTTGATTTGTTTAGAAAACAAAAAAAAAAAAAGATTATGCTAGTAGAGATCAAATCTGGCACTGATTCAATCAGAAAAAAAAGATCAATAATATGCCCCCAAGGAGTATTGTGTAAAAAGTACTTAATGTGAAAATTTGGAAAAAATAATACTAATTTTTCTATTAAATTTAATTTAAAAGAAGAGCAATTTTTTTTTGAGATAAAGAAAAGTATTAAAATGTAAATTTATCTAGAAATAAGATGTGCTTAGTTTGAATTTCTAGGAACCCCCGAAAATCTGATGACTTCAAAATTCAGCCAAATATATCTTTTATTCTTTACCATTTCTTCTTATAAATTAAATTATTTTTATGTTGAAAAAATTCACTATTTACTCTATAGAGTATTATGTAATTTATCTTTTAAATTTAAAGGAAAGAAATCTTTATTGAAAGATAAAAAGAGAATTAAAATGTATCTATAGGAATTCCTCATTTTCAGATGTCTTAAAAATTCAGCCAAATATTTCTTTCTTTCTTTACCATTTCTTCTTGGAAATTAAATTATTTTTATGTTGATAAAATTCAATATTTACTCTATAGAGTATTATGTAATTTATCTTTTAAATTTAAAGGAAAGAAATCTTTATTTAAAGATAAAAAGAGAATTAAAATGTATCTATAGGAATTCCTAATATTCGGATGACTTAAAAATACAGCCGAATATTTCTTTCTTTCTTTACCATTTCTTCTTATAAATTAAATTATTTTTATGTTTATAAAATTCTCTATTTACTCTATAGAGTATTATGTACAGTTGCCTTGTTTTTTTTTTTGTTGCCTTCCCTGATATTTTTTATGTTTTTGGCTATCTCTCACAATTTTTTGTGTCACATTTATCGCACTTTATAATTAAAAGAAGCAGCCGGAGTAGAGAAAGAACAAGGCAAAGGAGATGCAAGGAGATTCCCAGAGAGTTGGGGAGAAGGAGAAGGAATCCTGCACCCCGTTTTATAGCCAAGGCTCTGGCCAAGGCCTTATCAGTTGGCTAAATAATGATAACAATAAACAAGAGTCGAGAGGAGGCTGGCTTTGTTGTAAACGCTGCCTTCTTTGTGCCGCCTCGGCTTTTTAATAAATTACATATTTATGTATCTCTTTTGGGAGTCCGAGTTGGAGTTGGAGACTCTGTTCTCTGTTCTCTGTTTCTGTGCCCGGATTGGCATAATTGTTGGCCCCCACGCGATGCGACACGATGCGACACGATGCGACGCGGCGGAAGATTAACAACTTCCGAAATGGCTTTTTTAATGACACCAATTATGAGTTTCTTATCGGCACAGCAGCTGGACATTTCGTCCGGCAACCTTTTTTATTTTTGGGGGATACTTCTTCTTGTTCATTTCGAACCGAACTTTTAATGAAGTAATTTTTCCTCCACGAAATGGGGTGCACTTGGTGGTGGTGGTGGAGGCCAGGTGTCGTTGGGGCGACTTTCGCTGCATTGTTTGTCATTCTTAATCTCAGATTCCCCCAAACTTTTTTCTGTTGTTGTTTTTATTTTTTCCCCCTTGTTTCTGTTTACACTCTTTACTGTGTCCCCCTCATGGCCATTGTTTCCATTTATTTTCTGATTTTCTGGGCATTTTGTTTGTTGTCCAGCTTATTAAATAGTTTTGGGTGTGATAAGAAAACTTTGGGAAATGGCCAGAGAATAGACTTGGATAATTGCCTGCATTTAGTGGTAGTCACCATTTACCCCAATTTATTGTCATAAACTTGAGAAAAAAAAAAACAGGAGACCTGTCATCCTGGTAACCTTAACCTCTGAAAGAAAGCGCAATCATTCTGACGCTTCTCTGTTGGAGACTCATCGTTTTACCATCTTGCCTTGCCACCTTTCACTTCCTTTTGCAATGTCCAAATACTTGTGTCGCCTCCAATCAGGGGAACTTGACCGATTTGTTTACGCACACAGTGCGAGTGTGAGTGTGAGTGTGAGTGTGAGTCTGAGAGATGATGGTCAACTTCAATTTGTTTGAGCCGATAATTTGGTGTTTGTCTCACATCGTTCCCTCGCTAATGAAGCCAATGTCAATTCGCCAGCAGAGGAGCTGAGGAGCTGAGGAGTTTCCATGTGGCTGTGTCCATTCCCCCATGGATTTTCCCCCGGCGCCTTCTGCGATTGTGCAACGTCATCGCGGCGAGGTGTCGGAGCTCCTAAAGCGGAGCTGCCCTCAGTCTGGTTGATTAATTAAATGTAATTGAGTTTTAATAGGCTCGCAGAGGAGGCCTGGCCTTCTGCAAGCAGCACCCACACTTAGAGAAAATTACAAAAAAATAAAAGCAAAAAGTTTTTTTAAAAGGAAATTGAAGATTTGCAATTAAAAAACTTGGAAAATATAAAAGGAAACTAACTAATATGCAAATAAAACTATTTAGGAAAGAAAAAATAAATAAATAAAATTGCAAAAAGCGTTAAATATTAAATATTATTCCTAATACCTTCTTCAATCGAAGATATTATAAAGAATACGATGCTTAACTTATGCTTATTCTTTATATCTTTATTATTTCTCTCAAGTTAAAGCTCGTTTATAGACCATTTTCTTGAAGTGCCAGAGATGCGGGTGTCACCGAAGGTCGCGTGGGCAGTCACAGTCACAGTTGTCGAACCGCCAGAGACTCATTAACGACTCCGAAGCCTCTGAGACTTTGGAATCTGTGGGATTGGGCAAGCAAAGCCATCGAGCTGAGCTCTGCTGCCCTGCTGCCTGCCACTAGCTCGCGCTTAACAATCACTTAGCGCATTATTAAAAACGCTTTTTGATTGCGCTTTGGCGTGCAGGGTCGGTTGGGTGGATCAGCGTTTGCCGGCAGTCCGATTGAAATCGATAGGCGTTGCCCAGTCGATCTAGGCCCAAAGGGCATTTGCATTGCATTTGGGATACCCTTACATGGTAGGGTGTTTCAATAAGAGAAGATTACAAATTTATCGTTAAAAAATAATACATTTTTTTAAAGTTTTGAGTGAAGATTGTTAAGGGGATCTTTTTTGGTCTACAATAATAATTAATAAAATAGTTGATATATAAATATATCTATCTTTATCGATATTTCTTGCTAAATTCGATAGATTCATATTTTATAGTTGCAGTATAAAGCGAATTATAGATTTTATATGTAATATATCGAACAAGTATAACCCAAACAAGATAACAACAAAAAATAAACATTTTTACGATACTTTTGTTTATTATCGATTTCTAAACCTTAAATTCGATCTTTTCGATACCTAAATTTCGATTAATCAAGGTTAAATCTAGTTTAGAAATGATATTTATTCTAAAACACATCTCAAATTGATATCTACTATCATCTCTCGACACTCTATAGGGTATTACCCTGATTCGGCTCCCTCTTAGCCTAAGTCTCCCTCTCAAATCTCCATTTCATCTTCTTTGCTGCCAGCCTCCGCCACATTTTAATTGACCATGGCCAAGAAGTCGCACTTGGAAATGTCTCAATCAAAGACAAACACAACGAAAAACAAAAAAAAAAAAGGCTGGAAATCCAACAGATACAACTGCCCACAGTAAATCTACATAAATTTTGGTATCCCTTCCTCCCTCCATCCCTGTGATGATGAGGAGAGGGAAAAGCAAATGAAAAAATAAAATAAAATAAAATAAAAACCAAATCGAAACTTTTTCTTTTGTGAATGTAACATAGATGTTGATGCTGTTGGGAACACGCCCAATGTACATCAAAGTGTGTGGTGTGGTGTGGTGTGGTGTGGTGTGGTGTTGTGTTTTGTTGTGTTGTGTGTGTGTATATGTGTTGTTTGTGTGTTGATAATTTGCATTTGATTACGGGTTGTTGGCTGCGAAAATTGCGGTTCCGGCTAAAGGCTTTGATTTCTAATCAAAGCCGTTGGATCTTGTAGAACGAAGATTAGGAGGAGTCAAGTCACAGTTTCTTTTTGACACGGGTCTTACGATACTTGATCCGCTTTTCCCCCTCATAGCTGCTCGACCTGCTTTTTTTTTTGTTTTTATTTTTGTTTTTGGTTCTGTTTGGGTTTCCCGCGAGAGATTTCTCTCGATGAAGTTGTCAATGTTCTCGGGGCCCGCCTAATAAGCTCGTTTGCAGACCTCAAAAATTAATAACAACGAATTAACAATGGGGAAAAAGTCTACGACAACGACAACGACAAAAGGCCAACTCAATAACAATAAAAATAACAAGATGTCATAAAATGGGACTCTGGGAATGTTGTATGGAGTAAGGGCTCTCTCTAGCAGGGAGGAAAGCCTTCAAATAAATAAATAAATAAACAAACAAATGGTGGTCGAAGGGGGAGCGAATGTAAGCGTGCAAAAAAAGGATAATTACGTGCTTGAGCAGCACAATGAAAAAACCAAATTAAAGTGAGCCGGCGAAAGGGGAGGCAAATCCAGGATTCAGATACAAATACAGATACAGATACAGATACAGAGATCCAGGACGGACGCCCTTGGCAAATAAACAGCGGCATAAAAAAACGCCACTCCAACCCGAAAGACAAGACAAGGCGACGAGAAGCAACCACCGAAAGCAACAACAACAAAAAATTACAAACAAAATAAATAAAGCCTCGACTATGGCATACCCGGGCAGCAGTCTAAGTATGCCCAAAGGGGCAAGCAAAATATAGGGAAAATATATAAAAAACATTAAGTAAAAGCAACTATTTAAGGGTTAATTTTTCTCATTTTTATATATTAAGGAATATCTTGACAATTTTTATTTTGTATAGGAAAATCCCTAACAGCTTTCCTTTTTTTATATTCCAGCATACCCTAGCTTTCTCTCTCTGTGTCATACAAATAAAAAGGAAATCTTAAAATTTGTCAAATGAAAATATTTTCAAAAAAGGGAAAAATAAAAAAAAGAAAAAACGATGAGTACCCATCCAACCCCCATACCATATCCCAAAAAAAAAAAAAAAAAAATCTGCCAGGCACAATGAAAGCTAGATTATTGTTGTTGGCTTTCCCTTTCGCTTCGATGACTTAATCTCGTCGTCTTTTGGCGCCTGTCAGGGCTTCTCCGACGAGAGTCGAGAAATCTCGACAAGATAGTCCCGGGATCCAGGACCGGGTCCAGGTCCTTTAACCAAAATCCCCGCCCCGGGACAAAAACCCTTTTGGGCAAACGGCTTTACCTTTCAAACAGGTGACCATTTGTCAGACCTCTTCCTCAACCCCTACTCCCACTCTGAACCCCAACCCCAACCCCATCTTCTGTTCAATCTGCAAACAACCCCCGGACACACAAAGGGGGTGGCTAACGCCGGCATAGAACTTCAATTTGGGAAATACTTTTGCACGAAAATATTTGTGTAAAATTTAATTAAAGTAAAAATGCCCAAAATAACATCGATGGAGATGGAGATGCCTCTGGATGCCTGACTGGCTGCGAAAAGCAATAACCAACTAAATGGAAACTAAGTTGTCTGCCAGGAGTGTGAGATGAGATAGCAGGGGAGCAGGATACCAGCCGCAGCCAGGACATATTTCCTAATGGGAATAAATTGTGGAAAATTCAAGGGAAACACTTTACATGTCTCTTTGCCTTAACAAAAAAGAAAGAAAAACTTATTAAGCAATTAAGCAAAAACAGGTTTTTTTGGGGCACCTCAGATCTCAGGTCTTGAGGAGCTGCTGATCATCTCTGCTGGACTGTAAACACTGCCCGGAGCATCATTAGGGCCGCGCAAAGAAAGCCCGCCCGCTCGCCCGTAAATTTCCCTCCAGTGTCCGTGTGAAAATGCTTTCCCTCCCACTCCGATGCCTTGCTGCGATAGGCCCCCAGTCCGGAGTTAATTATTTGCCTGACCCAAGGCAAGTGGCACACACACACACACACACACACATACATATACACCTGCTCCACTCTACTCCACACCCAGCATCCCCATCAAACAGTATCATCTCGTGATGGGCATCATTCGACAGTTTCAATTTTAATTGCTTTTAACGTCTCCCTCCCGATTTTTTTGGGGGGGGGCTCTTTTAGCTTTGGCTTTTCCAACTTGAAATTTGCTTTTCATTTATTTTATCTCATTTTTATATTTATTTTTATTTTTTCTCTGCATTTTTCGTTGCTTGTTTGTTTATCTTTTGTGTGTGTGTGTGTGTGTGTGGAGGGTTAATATTTGAGTTTGCCTTTGTCCGGAGGCGTGGCCAGCAACGTCGAAAATGAAGAAACATGTTGCAATTTGGTCAACTCGCCTAATGAGCTTTTTATTTGACTAAAAAAACAAAAAAAAAAAAAAACTCAGTTGGAGAATATGCAAAGTGCCGGAGGGGCCACTCAGGGTACAGCCAGGAATATCAGGGGTGCCCCATGTACTAAGTACCGACAGTCCCCTTGACTTTTTATAAAAATTTAATTGGAACTTACATAAAAATAAACCTGAATTCTCAAAGGATTTTGCTTTCTGTTTAAATAAAAAATATATTAGGTACAATACCAAATACTATTTTAGGTACGTTTAGGTACAATTTAAATGTTTAAAATTAAGCCAAAGTATGCGTAAAACCTGGCTAAAGCATATACATAGAATATAGTAATAATAATAATAATAAATATTTGAAACTTGTACTCAAGCCATACTATATCCGAGAACTGAACCAAGTCTTGTGGAAATTTAGGTACTTTTCAAGCTGTACCATGGGTACATTATTCACTGGCTTCGAGGGGGAAACTTAAAACTTGTATCTGAGAACTGTACCTAGTCTTGTGGATATTTAGGTACTTTTAAGCTGTACCACCGGTACATTATTCACTAGCTTCGAGGGGGAGCCACCCCACCCGCAACCGCCAGCAGTTTTTGCCTCGTTTTCGAACAAAACACAAATTGTGTGTTAAAGTCTTGTGATTAAACAACTTTGGCACCTTTGGCCACCGCCATCACACCCGCCCCCGCTGCAGCCGCCCCTGTTCTTTTTTTTTTTTTTTTTTGATTGCACTTCACACCTATGTATGTATGTACACCTGAAGCCGACTGAGAGGCGTCATCTATGCTACCTCGATGTCGTTCTCGGCCACTTTGCGCAACTTCTAGCCGGGATTTTGGATTTTTGGATTTTTTAGACATTCTTTCTTTTGGATAAATTCGCCCGCTGACAGGCGAAACAGGAGGAGAAGGAGGAGAATGAGGTTCGGGGCACTTGGCTCGATAATTAGGCGTATCTGGAGCACATTTTATGGCATGTTCGCAGGGGATAGGCACAGCCCACCGGGCAAATAGGAGGCGGAGGCGGAGGCGGAGCCGTGTTTGTTTATCTATAAAACAAGTCCGAACCAGCAACGAGCACCTATCAATCAAATGGGCTGACTAAATACAACTTAAAAATAGGTTAGTCCGGCACATAAAGACCCCTCCATATGACCCGGAAAGCGGGCAGCCATTACTTGTCTGCACTCGGCAAAATGTTGGCAATAATAAACATTAAATGTAAATAAAAATGAAATAAAAACTATTTTTAATGCACAAAATACACACTCTTTCTCTCTTCTTAAATTCCCAAGTATCTCAATTATTTGGCTCAGTGTTGTGCAGATTTTCCAGGGAATTTTTCCCAAATGGATTTTCCAGCTAAAATTGTAGTAGCGACCATTAAAAGCGTTTTCTATGGGAATGAAATTACCTGAGAAATCTTCAAGTTATTTTTTGGCATAATTTCAGCATAACTAATATTTGGACTTTGTTGAGTTCTGGGGAAATGTTTTGCCCAACAGGAAGTTGGATTTTTGCATCATAACTATATAAAAATTAAGGGGTTTATTAAAGGAAACTATTGAGTTATTTTTATTATTTATTTTTAAAGTAAATGTTATAGCTTTTTTGGGGGGAAATTAAACAATTTTTAAAGGGGGAAAATGTTTATTTGAAATATTTTAAATACATTTTTTAAGGAAGTGCCCTTAAAATTTTATTTTAATTTCAGCGTGACTAATATTTTGTCTCTGCTATACTGTGTTTTCTGATTTCAAATTTTTTCCTTTTCGATTTAAAATAAAATAAGAGCAAAGTTGATACCAAATATTTCAACAAAAATTCATTCTTTTCATTATTAATTTTTTTCTGATATTTCAATTTACAAAAAAAGGCCTTTGGATCTCCGTAACATTTATATGGATAATTTTAATATTTTTTAAGCTAAGCTAAAACCCTGAGAATGCCTTTCTTGCACTGCCTTTTTTTTAATAATACTAGAAAAAGGAAATACAAGATTTTGTTGGTAAATCTCTGATTTCTTCTCTCCATTTTAGTTTATGTTTAATTTCTGGTCATTTTATGGCGCCCGCAAGAGCAACTTCTGGCTTCTGTTGTTGTCAAGGTGCAGCAGCAGCAGCAGCAGGAGTAGCAGCAGCAGCAGCAGTAGCAGCAACAGCGGCAACAATAAAAAAAGCCGAGATGGGCGAATCTCGAATCGCATGTCCAAGTGTTTTGAAGCGTGCAACTTGGGGAAGCCGAGAAGTTGTTGCCAGTTGGCAGTTGCCGTTGCTGCTGCTGCTGCTGCTGCTGCTGCTGCTGGTGCTGCGGCATAAGTCAACATGTCTGCGGCAACACCATGTGCCATGTGCGATGTTGCCTGCATAAATCTGTTGCATGTTGCAGATGCTAGATGGTAAATGGTAAATGGTAAATGTTAAGCGCGGCAGCCACCTCTTTGGCGGCGTCCACGTTTTTCATCTCAGCCTCAGCCACAGCCTGAGCCTGAGCCTTTGCCTTTGCGCTTCAGTGCGATTTATTTGCCCGTTGTTTGTAATGCCATTTATTGCTGCAGTTTGGTTGTTGCTGCTGCTGCTGCTGTTAAATGCTTATTTACATTACGTTTAGCGGCACCAAAAACTTGCGCCCTCTTCGAGAAGCTGAAACTGAAGCTGAAGGTGAAAAGCTGCATTTAGAGTCCCCCGAGGAGGTGTTGGCGGCTGCCCTGCACATAAATATATGCATGTAAGTTTATATATATTTTGATTTATGTTGCCGTTCTGCTGCTGCTGCGTTTTTTTTCCCCTGTCCGATATGCCATACATATCATTAGGCAGTCGGCAACTTCGAGGGGGGTTTGTCTAGTTTCAGAAAGGAATTGTAGGTTGAAAAGAGGATTATACTTAAGTTTTTAAACCAGGGAAATCTTAAGAAAATTGTCTCTTTTGGATATTACAATATGTTGGGTGTTTAATATTATTTTTCATTAATTTATAGACCTAAAACAAGCCCTCTTAATATTAATATTTATTTCGATGGGGGTTTGTTTAGTTTCAGAAAGGAATTGTAGGTTGAAAATAGGATTATACTTAAGTTTTTAAACCAAGGAAATCTTGAGAAAATTAATATTTTGCCATTTAATATTATTTCAGAGTTTCGTATTAAATTTCATGAAAATCACACGACTATATCTTATAGCTGCCGTAGGAAAAATCGGGAACAGTAGGAACGATCGGCAAAATTTTGAAAAAAAAAACTTATAACTTCGCTGTTTCTCAACATATTTTCATCAAACTTTAGATTTGGTCACTTAATAATATTTCAGAATTTTGGTTTAAATTTTAGGACAATTGGACGACTATATCTTATAGCTTCCATAGGAACAATCAGGGAAATAATAGAAAAATTCATAACTCGGTTGTTTCTCAACATATTTTCATCAAATTTGAGATTCGGCCATTCAATCTTAGAATTTCGTTTTTAATTACATATCTCAACTGTAATCTGCAAGGGTATATAGACTTCGGTAAGCCAAAGTTAGCTTCCTTTCTTGTTTTTCATTAATTTATAGATCTAAAACCTCCTAAAACAAGCACTCTTAATATTAATATTTCTTTATAATTACATTAAATTAATCTGTTTCTTTTGAATACTTTAAAACTCCCCACTCACTTCTCTGCCTGCTGCCTGTTGCAAGTTGCTGTTGTGTCTATTGATGATGTTGTTGTTGTTTTTGCGCATGGGCAGCTGCCCCAAGTCAGAGTTCGCCTTTCGCCTCTTGGCAGGTCGAAGGGAATTTTTGCAATTCGAATTCAAATTCAAAGGAATTCCCCAAGTGCAGCACATGTGTGCTCCTGCTCCTGCTCCTTGTTTGCTGTTTATGTACAAATGTATTAGCAACAAAAATGATTTAATAGATTCCACGAACAGGCAAGACTTCTCCTCCTGCTGCTGCTGCTACTCCTCCTCCTTTGGCATTCCTCGTTTGCTGTTTGTGTTGACATTTGCCAAAGCGGCCAGGCGGCATTCACAGCTTATTAAAAATGTATCTGACAGCGCCATGAAGTATGCAGCAATCTGGAGGATAGGGAAAGGAATCTCTAAGGCTGAAGCTGAAGCTGAAGCTGAATGAGGGAGGGAGACCCTGGCCCCTGATCCAATTAACTGCTTACACAAAACTCAAATGGCCAGACAAATAGAAACGAGAGAGAGAAAAAGAGAGAGAGCAAGAGGGAGTCCTGGGCAGGACATGTGTATAGTCCCAGCTCCAACTCACCTGCCAAGTAATAACAGTTAAAATCAACGCACAGCATTCGTCCTGACATCCTGGCTGGCCCTTGGCCGCACAATCGAGAAGCAGGAGAACTGGGATCCTTTTTTTGTTTTGCTACCTTTTCAAGCAGCTGCTGCCAGACTTTGTTGTTCAGTTTGTACAGTAAATAACATTTATTCTCTGCTATATTTTTCCCTTAGATAAAAGTTTATAAATTCTACAAGAGCATTTGCTATTCGCTGCCAGGACACTGTTGCTGATCCGCCTCAAAGCTGCTGACTTAACATTGCCATTTTGCTTTGTTTTGTTTTGGCTTTGGCTTTTGAGCTGCTGCGTCCTGGCTGTTGCCTTTTGCTTTTGACGTTCGCTCTCGCGCCCGGTCCTTGGCCGCCGGGGTTGCATGTGTTGTAGCGTTATGTGCATAAAAAATAATCATAATCACTTGAAAGCCAAGCCCCGAGAAGGGGATCCCGAACCCGAACCCAAACACAAACGCAAACACAAACCCGACTCAAAAAAGTAGAGGAAGAAGGAGCAGTTCTGTTTTGGCTGCGAGCGTTTTGAGCACTCAGAAAACATACATAAATCCTGAAACGGCATCATTTTCACTTTGCATTTGTTTTTTTGGCCACGTTTTTCAGGGCTTATTAAAAATCTGGCTAAATGAATTTTGGAGGAAATTTAAGCCCATTCCCTTTTTGATTTTAAAGCAGGACCTGCTGGGATATGGGATGTGTGTGTGTGAGATTCGCCAGTAAATCAGAGCGAATGGCGATGACAGCCTCGTCACAGACAGCCGGTCATCATAACGAATGGCCCCGACATACCAACAATCCTCCTGCGAGAGAAAAAAACCCTGAAAAACCCCCTTTACCACCTGGGGATTTCATGTCCTTTTTTTTGGGATACAGAAACTCAGGGGTATATAGTTTTTAATTGAATATATAACCTACAAAATCATAACTTTAACATTTAGCTGCCTAGAAAGATGTGTAACAAAGTTCTTGTTTTTTTTGAATAACCTCTTTAAGCTTTTAGGGTATCCCTTAGTCGAGGCTAGCCTTTTCTTCCTCCTCCTCATTTTTTCACACAGACTGAAGTGCGCATTTGACAAGCCCGGTAAACAACAATTAAAATGACAACAGAGAGGAGCTTGGCGAAGGCGAAGGGATTTTTGCACGTTTCGCTTTTCGCTTTCGCTTAGTTAGGGAGAATGTTACAAAAAAAAAAGGACTTTTCTCCCCCCCCCTGAAATGTAACTGATGAAAACTGACACAAGGATGCTGTGCGAAATTATAGCCGCAGGACCTCTGCATTCCCCACACACAAAGCAGCGAAATCGCAGCCAAACAATGCCCGTCGCTCCAGCATCAGGACAAATAACTTGAGGACATGCCAATGCAATTTCAAATCAATGTCCAAAGGACCAGCCAATGAAGACGCAACCAGGAAAAGCGACAGCGCAAACAAAAAAGAAAAAATATAGAAACAGAAAAGGAATCTCAATGGAAAACTGATGCAGGACCTAGGGAAATGAATACATTTTTTTTTTGGGAGGAAGTAAGGTCTTTGAAGGATTCAGAAAGTTTATAATATCTAAAGGGACTTGAAAATGCTTCAAAAAAAATTACGTCAAGTTGGAAAGAAGGTTGTTGGTGTTGTAAATACATAAACTTTGTTATTATTAAATAAATAATATCTATTTTTTGGAAACTGAAAATACAGCCACTGGAATCCAAGAGTTCCAAATATCCCAGAAGGACTTTAAAATGCTCAAAAATAACCTTCAAGTTGATGCTATAAATCCATAAAACTCACATCTTTAAAATTTACTTATTAGATATTTTTGCTATATATTTCCCTCTCGATTAACCTGGTAATACCCACTTAGTCGCTGCTAGATGACACATAACCATCAAGTAGTGGCCATCTACTCCTCTCTTAGCCTCTTTCCTTCGATTTCATTTGGACAAATTGGCCGGCTAATTTGCGCGGCATTTTCGTAAAGCCCCCGGAACATTTATCACGGCTCTTTAAGCATTCTAGAGACTCAACCGTTCGGGGGGGAAACCGCAAGAGTGAAACTATTTTCGGTGGCGTATGAGTAATGTCTTGATTTGCCAAACGTTTTAACGGATTTAAATTTATTTATTGCGTCGCCCAATGTTAATTTTAGACTCTCTCTCTCTCTCGCCTCTTGTTTGTTTGTTTGTTTTCGTTCCCATTCAAGTTGCTATAATGAATCTCAATACCAAACCGAATCGGAATCGGAATCGGAATCTGAATTCGAAGGTGTTGACGGAAGTGTGATAGAGAGTGTTGGCTCTCGCGCCTTTATGATTGAGGAGTTTTGTTGTGGGTCAAAGTTGGCCGCCTTCTTGGCTTATTAGGAATATGTGTTACATAGAGATATATGTGTTCTCCTATAAATCCCTGAAATTTATGCTTCAAGTTGGGAGTTTTGTGCGATTTATGGTGAAGGAATATGGAAAACGAATGGCTTCCGGTGGTGTTTGTGTGTGGAAAATAATGGCATGGCATTTGTGCATTAATCACGATTTTTTTCTCTGTTGATTGTTATGAAATATCCGTTTTGATTTGGTTTTGTAAACTAAAACTTGATATAGGGAATTATTATATTATTTGGTATTTTTCTTACAATCTTTAGGAAAATAAGCTTCAAACTACTTGATATAGGGTATTATTGTATTATTTGGTATTTTTCTTACAATCTTAAGGAAAATAAGCTTAAAATTTAAACTTGATATAGGGTATTATTGTATTATTTGGTATATTTCTTACAATCTTTAGGAAAATAAGCTTAAAACTTAAACTTGATATAGGGTATTATTATATTATTTGGTATTTTTCTTACAATCTTCTATCTTCTATCTTTCCCTGCAACTCCTGTTTAAGTTAATATTTCCCTAATTATTCCCAAATCCCTGCTTTATCCTGACTGAATTGCCTCACAGTTCTATCAGGGGAAAATGATGTTGTTCGTTTCCAATGCAATCTGCACGCATATGGTCGCTTTTCCTCATTTGCTGTGGCCTTTCTTTTCGCGCGCCGCTCATCGGAAACATTTTGCCGGCATGGACATTTCCCGTTTTTCCGTTTCCCTTTCATTGGCGGTCAGTAATTGCCGGCTGGCCGTGTTGTTTTTTGTTTTTGTTTGAGGTCACATTGAACGTCAAAGGCGGCAATGCCAACGTTAATTTCGTTTGCCCATAAACATGCAACATATGCGCGAGTCCTGTGTGAAGGGGGAGGTTGCAACCCTAATAAACCCGGTACAGGAGGAAGGCGGTTGTCCTGCCACACGTGCCTGCCCCTGATAAGAGTCCTCGTCCTGCCCTCGTCCTTTGTGCGCGAGCCAGGCAGGCAGTTAGGGTGTGTGTGTATTTGTGTGTGTCTGTGAGCTGGTGTGACTGTGATTTATGCACTAAACAATGCCAAAGGTCCTGCGCCCCCGCTGGACTCATGGAGAAAAAAAAAAATATACAAGCAGAGAAACTGCAATGTTATGGCACGTGATGACCACGAAGGACACTTTTATCAAGTGCCTGGAACATGCACAGCGCCACCATTGAGTGATGTGTCCGAAATTTTGATATAATTCAAGCTTTAAAATATGATATATAGCCGAAAGAATTTAAGGAAATCCTAGCAGGATCAGGATTATAATTATTTCAACAACATTTCGATGCCCTTTCAGGCACTCTCAACCCTCAAACCCTCATATTTTTTTGGGCATTTTCCCAATATACAATGTGCTCGCTGCTTATCAAATTAATTTCGCTTAAATTCGCGCTTATTGTTGTTCGAGCTCAGCGAGTTTTAGAGGGTTAATTGCGAGGGTTTATTCCGAGGGTTGGCCTGGCCCCGGCGTTTGTCGATTGATTGTGAAAACGGTTTCACTTTCAAAAACCCTACACGTGTCCATTGAGTTGTTCAATTATGGCTAAGCCAAATCCCTAGCCCAAACAGTCTTCGAGGTTGTTGCAGGACGACGGACTCCTTATCCTGCTCCCAAAAAATATACAAAAAAAAAAAGAGCAAACTGATGACGCTAAGACGAAATCCAAACACACGCGACAGCCGCATCGAAATTGAATTCAAATGGAGTTGTCCTGGCATCTTCACCCTCACTGCTATAGCTACTCCTTACACTCCTTACACTCCTTACACTCCTTACACTCCTAACTCCTTATCCCTTACAACTTCTTTATTTTAACTTTGCGCCCCCGATATGTTTGCTCAACAGATTGGGCCGGCAGCCGGCGAGTCCTTGGGGGTTTACTCCGCTTGGCAGGGAAATTTCCCTTTTATTGGCCCTGTTTTCCTTTGGCTTAAGGGGGGAGTGTGCTGCTGCTGCTGACTCTGAAACCAGGTAGCTAAGGCAACACATGGCCAGAGTCCAGGTAAGGCCAGGTTCCAGGTAGAGTCCATGGAGTGGCTTAAGTCCTTGCAAAAAATAAAGCCTGGGAAACTCATTGTCACGCCTCAAAATCCCCAAAATAGAATCAATCTGGCCGAATGTTGATTTAAGTATATTTACTGGATTTTTTTTTAAGGATATTTAGGCAAGCGGCTGCCTTGGTAATCCCCTTTTAAGATCAAGATAAAAGATCAAAGATATGCCTCGTCTTATCTGGTATTTAAATAATATTTATATATATTTTCTTAATAAAAATGGAAAGTAGAAAGTTGTTACCAATATTTTCTAAGGATATAATAGATCCAATTCTAATTATTAAATTAGAGTTTGTAAGGGCTTCAAAAGTAAAGTTTAACTAATAAATATATCTCCCAAACAAATACTACCAATAAACCCCCAATACAGCCATTGAATAATGAGAAAATATCACAAATCAATCAAAATAAACCCCAAGTCTTAACTCACCTTTGCACTGATTGGTCTCCCTTGCGGTGGCCCTGGCCCAGGGCCGGTCAAAGTGGAAGAGCTTGCACCGCTCGCAGTCCCTGCCCGCCGTATTGTGGCTACACTCGCAGCTCAGCTGCCCATTGGCATCCGGCGAACACTTGGAGGCGTGACCATTGCACTTGCATCGTCCGCCCACCGTAAAGTCCGACACGGCGTAGTGCAGGCCTCCGCCAGGTCCTACCGCTGCTGCTGCTGCTGCTGCTGCTGATGCTGCGTCCACTGCCTCCGATCCTGGGTTTAACTCAATGTTATTGTTGCTCGCCGGTCCATGGGCCAGCGGTAGGCTATACTTGCCGCCGGTTAGCAGCTCGGCTGCCGAGGCTGCCCCCATCTCGGCCAGCGGCAGATGAAGGCGATGGAACACTATCCTTATGTCGGTGGCTGTCACAAAATCCTGCAGCACCGGCGAAGAGTCCAGATCGCGGGCCGAGGGTCGACCATCCAGAGTGCTGAAGGCAATCCGCGAGGGCACGCCACCGGCAAGGCGCGTTAGATCCGTGCAGCGGGCCTCGTGTTCATTGTGCCTGCTAACCGTCTGGCGGGCAGGACGGCCAAAGTATCGGCGACACTGGGAGCTGTAAAACTGAAATGGCTGCCAGTTGACACCGTAATCGGAGCTCTTGTAGATCACCATGGAGTCCGGTCGCGGAGCGTGCGGGCAGAGCTGCAGGGTCACATAGGTCAGCTCGAACTTCTTGCCCAGGGAGAGGGTGAGGGTGACATTGTCCCCGTTTCCGCTTCCTCCGATGGAGTTGCCTCCGGAGACGGGAGCAGAGCGCCAGCAGGTGACATTGTTCGAGTTGTTCAGATCGGTGAGGGCGCGTGCGGTGAAGCTGCGCATCGGATTGGCCAGGTCACAGGTGTGGCAGGCCATGTCCCGCTCTCGCTCCTGGAACTCACAGTAGCGCTGCGGTCCCTTCGCTCCGCAGGTGCTGCTGGCGGTCACCGGGGCATCATAGGCGGCGTTCACAAAGTCCGGGACGCAGGCACGCGGCTCACCGGCCTTGTCGTAGCAAAGATCATCGTTGGGAATGGCGCCCAGGCCGCCGGCCAGGAGTACCAGGCCACAGATTAGGGCCAAGTGGTGGGGCATTCTGAAGACCGTTAAGTGATCACTTCCGAAAGGAATAATCACTGGTTCGTTTTTAAGCACTGAAAAAGTATTAATTTGTAAGAAATCTTTCACTTAATGGGATAATTTTAATTAATTTAATTGTTATTTGACAATGTTTATGGTATTTGATGATGAAATTAATTGTCTTTTAGGAGATATTTCTCACAGAATAAAAATTTATTATTCCATATAAATAATATGAATAATTTCTATGTTTTCTGTTACCATTGATGGAAATTTTGATGAGTTATAACTTTTTAAAATATGCAAGTTATAACTCTTTAAAATATGCAAGAATTACTTAAAAATCCTATTTAATTTGTTTGGTAAATTTGGAATATTTTTATTTATTTAAAATTAACACAGAAAATTGGAACTACAAATATTTAAAATAATTTATTTTTATGAACAAAAATTTGAAATAGTTTTTAAAAACTTTAATATAAAAATCCAACATTGCATTGATTAAAAAAAAAAAGCATAAGGACACTTTTCACAGATTTTAATATATTTATTCTTAAAATTTTGTTTATTATTTAAGATAAATACTAATCAGTTTTATGACGGCCTAAATTAAATTTTAATTTCTAAAACCACCAATTTATTTTGCTTTTTTTTTTCTTTTCAATACCTTTTTTCACTGGATTTTCTGTGCCCAATCACTGCAAAAGTTTCTCTGTTTTCAATAATTTTTTTTCACTCGAAACACGGATTGTTTTTGGGGCCGAAAATGTCACAAGAAAAAACCGAAAGTCGTTGCTTATTTTTCCATCACTTTTCAAAAGTTAAAACCTTTTTCGTTTACACAGGAAACCAACTCGAAAAAAAAGGAGTAACAAAATCCGGCGCTTCGGCAGCCGTATGCGCAGGCGTTTTAAGTCGCTCGCTTCGGGTCGCGTCGGGGGCGTTTTAAATCGCGTGCGAATCGCGTCGTTATGGCAAGTCGTCGAATCGGCTGTCCACGAACGACTGTTCGTGTTCGTTCGGCGCAGAAACATTTGTGTTGCGATCGTAGCCCGCAGCATGTTGCCAACGCAAGAGATGCTGATGCTGCTGCTGCTGCTGCATTAGCAACATGCGCTTCTGGCAAGACAGAGAGAGAGGCAGAGAAACCGCAACTTGACGAGTTGCGCAGTCTGGCTGGCAACATTTGTTGCTGCCCACTGAGAAACTTTGTTGCCAGTTGTTGGTTGGATCAAAGAAAATGTTGCCAAGACTCTCGATTTCCGAATGTTACTTTGTTTATGTTTTTCCAATGGGGGGGATCGTGGGTCGTAAATTATTTACCGGTGCCTTGTGGAGCTTCTTGGTAATGGCAAATATTTATATTTACTTCGAAACGTGTAATTTTTCTTATAATTTGAAACTAAATTGGGAAATAAGTATTACTTACCGAACTTGGGTTAATTTTAAAAGCGGTAATGCAATGTTTTATTACTATTATTATACTATAATTTACTATAATTTTATTGAGGGAGGTAACTTGATAAATAAAAAAAAAAAACACCAACACTAGAGAAAGTTTAATTTATTATTAAAATTTATAAAAAACAATCTCTTTTTTTGCTGAGATTTCTTTGGAAATAGCTGATATCACGATGGTTTCTATTTTAACTGTCATTCGACTAAAAAAAAACAAATAAAAAAGCTGACATAGTTGGGTTCAGTTAAAGTTAGAAGCTCAGAATGCAAAAAGGTGCAAGACATGCAACTTTCAGAGGCAGCGAAAGAAGTCACTTCCCCTTCTCCTGGTTAGCATAAACCCACTCGGTTCGTATATCTTTTAATTAGGTTTTATGTGCTTTATGGATATATAGTGCATTGTAAACTAATGGAAACTGATTTATTGCCTCAATTCGGCTGTAAATATTAAGGATTTGTGAGAGAATGAAATATTTAGAAAGAGTTAGACTAGAATCTCCTTTATGATATGTCATATACCGATTAATTTGAATTATTAATTAAATAAATACACCCTTCCTAAAACCAACTTGCCAATTATTTAGTTCTCCATAAAGTCAAGCAAGCCCAAGTTCATAAATTCTTAAAGTTTATGGCTTCTTTCGCTGATGTAATTAGCTTAATATTTACTGGAATCGGCCCTATATGGTTCTGCCAGCTCTGTATATAAATTCCAGAAGCTAAAGGCTTTATACCTTGGCTGAACTTTGATTAGAATCGCATAGTATTTGTGGGGCTAATCGAATTAAATGCATTATGAGCTGATATCGGTTATATAGTAGTACTTAAACTGTAGGACAAGGTCTTCATTATGCCGGGGCGTTCCCTCTTCTTTTTATTTCTCTTTTCTCAGTTGCTCATTCCGCTTCTATATGTTTCTCTCCGCTCTCTGTGTGTGCGTTTGCCTTCGATGGCTATCGATAATGAAGACGGCCGCTCGTCTTGGCCCGGTTCGGAGTCAGTCCCCCACTCCCAATCCCAATCCCCAACTCCGCCTTAAACTCAACTCTCGTTCTGGCGTTGGCCAAGTTATTAAGTTGTCGTTAATGAAAATCATCAATTTTCGAAGAGGGGCGCGTAATTACGACGAGTGGATGGCGATGGCGATGGCGATGGAGATGCTCCATGCCCGATGGCTTCATTAAAGCCCGGCCATAGCTGCTGCCGCCCCCACAGGCCCCTCACCCCCCTTGGGGCAGAGGCGCCTACTCCAGCATTTTCTGCATTCTGCCTGCCTGCACCTTGCTGATAAGAGTTTCACTTTCAGCTTTGTGGTTCCATAATCGCCGGCCACGCGATTTGTTTGTTTTGAGCTTTTGGAGGCGCATATAATTAGCTGTGGTGGGAAAGAAACAGAGGTGGGGGAGAGAGAAAGGGCAGGGGGAAGGGGAGGTGGCTGGGAGTGGGTCATGTGTGTGTGGTTATTGGTCGAAACCACATGTGAATTTGTCTTGATTGTAGATTTTCTCACGAGGAACGTTCCAAAAGCTTAATTAAGTATGTAAGGACTTGTTAATACATTTATCGATAACCAAGGCCAAATATCGATTTTTCCTTTTAATATTTAAATAAATATTTATTAATATAAAGAATCCGAGAAGTATATATTTTACTGAAAGTCTTTTATTTATTGATATTTTATTATTATAAATTCATATTCCTAAGAAAGCTTTAGGAATGAAACTTAACGATTAATTATCGATATAAAAAAAGCCAAAAATGTATTTAAAATCTTAAAAGAAATCTAAGTAATTTTTAGTTTATAATTTATAATATAATTTTATAATTTATAATTTAATTTAATTTATAATTTAATTTATTGATATTTTATTATTATAAATTCACTTTCCTAAGAAAGCTTAACAGGTTTGTGATTAGAAATTAAACGTATCGATTTATTATCGACATAAATCCAACGAAAAACAGTAAATATAAGCAGAAATCTATATTATTTCTCCATCGATTAATATCTCACAATTATTTATATCGATCAAAGTAATTAACTTTAATTGAAGCCAGTGATTAGATGTCTGCCCACTTGGGGGAGCCTCCTTTTGTGTGTGGTTGACTGTACAAATATGCCGCCGCCCACACGTAACCAAGGAAAGACAGCTGGCCGGCTCATTTCCGCTTCCTTTGTTGATGCGGCTTCCACTTCCGCTCCGCTTCAATCTTCAGCTCCATCTCCGTCTCCATCTCCACTGCCATGTCCACACATCCTCTACCATATCCGCCCAAAAAGCTGCTTCTGGTCGTGCGGCTTATCGGCTCCTTGCCGGGATTGGGCTTGGGTTTTGGATGCTGGGCTGGGCCGGCTTGGGAGTAAGGAGACTGGAACGGGGATCAGAACTTTTGCTTTATTACCTTGGCAGTAGGCGTGGCAGCAACAACCGCAAAGCCCACGACCGCAACATGAGGACATGGGGTGTGTGTGTGTGTGTGTGTGAGAGTACACTGTAAAAAAAATACTTGCTTTCAAATCTAACAAAAGAGAAGATTAAAAAGAACTAGAAAATAAAATGATAATAAATATGTTCTCAAAAAATATATACAAATATATAAATAATTCCATAAATTCCCCAAAGGACTTGTGCACATTTTTGGCTAAGTGTTCCTTGGTGTTTGTCCCGCTCGATGTTTGTTTGTTTTCCCTGGGTCGGCGTGTGTGTGTGTGTGTGTGTGTTTGTGTGTCTGTGTGGGCGGCCAGACAGTGCCAAACTTTGGCTTAATATTGGCAAGTGCGTAATGAAAATTGCATTGTCGTTTTCGGTGGATGGGCTGGTATCGAAGTCCGGCCAGTCCTTTTGTCATTTGTACTCCAGACCGCCGTCTGTCTTTCTGTCCATTTGTTTGTTGGTTTGCTTGTTTGTTTGTTCGCCAGGCCGGCCGGCGGCAAGATTTTTAGATTATGACGGCTCTGAATCCTCTCCAGCCAGCTTTCCTCCAGCTCCCGCCCAGAGAGTGTGTGCATCAGGCGAAAAATAAAGGTTAATTGCTGATTTTATATATATAATTTCGACTGCCAAAAGTCATAAAAAAATACATTTCTAACCAGAGGAAATATCTGGTTTCTTAAATAAAATATTTATACATTTATTTGAATATTAAAAGTATGATTTTTCTCACAGTGCTATTGTATTTATTTGTGTTTGGACACTCTTTCACTTTATTGGCGACATCAATGACCGGGCCAGTCCTTCTCCTCATCGAGGATTTGGGGATTCACACGCCTGCAACCCGTTCATTCGTTCGCATACCTCCCCCCCCTCTTTAAACCTTTGTGGTCGCTTTTTCGGCCAGTGTTTATCTTGGCGCTTTGTTTGTCTTTTTCCCGTAGTTGTATCTTGATTTTATTGCCCGAGCTGCAAACATGCAAAGGCACAACCCGCACAGCGCCACAAAAAAAAAAAAAACAAAAAAAAGAGATATAGAAAGGGGGCGGTGCAGCTAAAACGCACAGATAGATGACTAGATTCCTATCAGCGTCAATAAATAAAGTTTTTAAATGGAACAAGAAAATAAATATGTGTCTCCCTGTGTCTCCTTGTTTGTCACCGCGCTGCAGGACGGGGCGAGGACGAGGACAGTGGGACAAACGTTAAAAATAGTTTAGCAAAAAAAAAAATTAGAAAATAAAAGCCCAGGAAGCATAGAAGCTAATTTATAAATTATATAACTCTTTGAAGATGCTCAGATATCGGTTATATAATTGCGTGGCCTTTTTTTCTTACCTTATATAAAAATAGCCTTGCCTTAGAATTCCCAAGTGGGAATTGGGCATACGCATTTCTGAATTTCTGTGTAAAATATGGAAAATGAAATTATTTTAGATCTCTCTGCTTGTAATATGTTCACTTTTTTATTATTCTTAATATACTTTGTGGTAAAATGTAATTTTTAATAGAAATATAGGTTTCATATTATTAAATATATTTTAATATAATTTAAATTATATTAAATTATGTTTTTTATGTTAAAGTTTTAATAGTTATATATTTAATAATATATATCATTGTGTAGCCTTTTTTTTCTTACCTTATATAAAAATAGCCTTGCCTTAGAATTCCCAAGTGGGAATTGGGCATACGCATTTCTCAATTTCTGTGTAAAATATGGAAAATGAAATTATTTTAGATCTTTCTGCTTGTTTTTTATTATTCTTAATATACTATCTGGTAAAAAATAATTTTTAATAGAAATATAGGTTTCATATTATTAAATATATTTAAAATATATTAAATTATTATTTTTATGTTAAAGTTTTAATAGTTAACTAAGATATATCACTAAATAAATCTTGTTTATTGTATATATCTATTTTATATATTATTTTTTTCTGTACTATTGCCCCACTGTACCAAAAAGGAGCACTTACATCGCACACCACCCCCTCTAGGTTCCTCCCTGTTTAGCTGCCGGCTTGGCTCATATTGAAAAAGTTTTTTTCGAGTATCTATTGCTGTGTCTTTTCGTCTCTCGACCTTCCTGTTGTCACCCTGCTGGCCCCTCTCTCTCTCTTTTATTTGCTAGTCTTTCCCAGTCTTCACAGACTCCTCTTCTCCTCTTCAGTCTTCTCAGTCTCCTCTGTCTCTTCGTCTCCCTAGTCTTCTCAGTCTCCGAAGTCTCCTCATTCTCCACCTCAGTCCTTCTAGTCATCTCAGTCTCTGAAGTCTCCTCAATCTCCTCATTCTCCTCATTCTCCGCATTCTCCTCAGTTTCTCGCAGTCTTTCTCAGTGTGTCTGGCTGTCTGTTGGCTGTCTGTTTGTTTGCGCGCTTTGTCTCCTGTCTTGTGCAATATGCGTTGTGTCTTGGCCCCATCTTTCCCCTGTTTTCCCACATTTTCCGCCTACTTTTACCGCCCACTCTACCCACCCACTTTATCCATCCGTTCTATCCGCCCAATTTTTTCTTGGAAACTCTGAAACTTGCACACAGAACGAATGCTTATTCGAAATTTCAAATAATTCGAAAACTATTGTCCCTTCAGGAACATTTTCCACTGCTTCAGGGCTAAAAAAAACACTTACCAATGTTGCGGTTACTTAAATAAATAATTAACTATTATAATAATAAATACTAAAGTTTCATGAAAGTTATAAAAATTAAATTCAAACAAAAAAGCTTTAAAAATAAACCAAGAAAACTGCTTAGGTTTGAAAGTATGCTTTTTCTGCTTGATTTTATAATTAGCTTGGCCATTATTAGCAGTGGATTCGATTTGAGCAGGAAGGATCCAGGGCGAAAAGGAAGTAAGGAAGCTGCGCCAGGAAACTGGCAAAGAATTTCATGTCGAAGTCAACTCGTGGCCATTAAAACCGGCCAATTACCTTCAAGACTCATTAAGTGCTACAAGCGATGGCGACTGATGGGTGTTTGGGTTGGAAAAGGGCTACCAGGGGATGTCAGGGGTTAACTGGGAAACTGGGCGTTGACTTGGGTGGAGCCTGGGCACCGCCGAAAGGGCTGTTAGCTGACCGTTACAATCGAATTAGGCGCCGCTCGCAACGCTAAATGCAATTAAAACTACAAGATGTTGATTACATTAGAAGTGCACGACAAACAGGAGCAGGAGCAGGAGCAGGAGCAGGACGATGAGGAGCTCCGAGCTCGAAGCACAGAGCACGAAGCATCGGATAGAAGCATTGAAGGAGGGTTAGAGAAACGGAGGAGGAGGACCCTGTTCTGGCCAGGACATTTCAAGCGTTTCCCCACGACATTGCTGGGTCCGTCCGTGCCTGTTGATGTTGTTGCCATGCCCGGCGAACTTGTGGCCACACAGCGAGAAAACTCTGGTAATTCGCTTTCTCCCACAATGGCTGCCGAGTGGCCACTCAATTAGCCGCCAGCCAAAGTCAAGAAGCTGGCTACCAAAGTGGTTAAGAGCTTGAGTTGCTCAAATATTAATTATTACTAAAACCGACTATTAAATTTCATAGTTCTAATATTTGAAACATCAAGTTGAAGCAAGAAAAATATTTATAAATTAAAATAAAATATATAAAATAATAATTTAAGAAAAGGTAAAAGGAGCCTTGATTTTTTCATAGGATATTATGGGTTTAAAGGTTTTTAAATGATTTATTTAAGTTTTAAAATAATTAATAATTATATTATTTGCGGTAAATATTAATAAAAAGTATTATTTCACCTGCTTCATTAATGGTTTTATGGCCACTTTTTCTTCTTGTGGATGCCTGGCTCCTGGGCCAAGTTGTGCACCGTCGGCTGCTTCATAATTTATCCTTTTTTTTTTTGAGCTGGTCGTCGAGGTCCTTTTTTTCTGTCACGTTCCTACCGAAAAATTGTTGCGGTTGACCAAAATTATTCTTTTTTTGTCCACAAAAAACGTGGCAGCGTGGCAGAGTAAACAGGAAACTTTGTCAACGTCGCGGGGGGAAGGGAACAGGCGAAGTTGGAGGAGAAGGGTTTCTCCCCGGCCAGGACGGGACGGGTTCAGAGCGTAGCGGACGGACGAACTAATGTGTCAGCCATCAGTCATCGGTGTGTGTGTGTGTGGTTGTGGCAGGGACATAACATAAAGCCGGAATCCTCAACGCTAATTTGTGCATGATAAATTATTTATGCTAAAGCGAAAACCGCCGGAAACAAGCGCCAACCGCACGGACCGCATAATCCGGCTAAGCACAAATTACAATCCGAACTTGGCCAACTGCGGGAAAGTGCGGGAAAGTGCGGGGAAAGCAGCGGCAGCAGAATCAGCTCGAAATAACTTGTCAACAAGCTAATCCCTCGCACCGCGTTCCCAACACGAATCACTCGCTCGCAAATCAATCTCTGATTCCATATTTTTGCACTTTTCCATCGCTTCCCGCATCCCCGGGGAAAACTCTAACCGGTAAGCCCAAAGGAATGTCCTGGCATCAAAGGGAATCAATGGTAAATCACAGCAAAACGAGAGTCGTGGCTTGGATAAACAGATTAAGCAAGCTTAGCCGGCAAGGGAGAGCAGGTCCTGGGAAGGATAAAGCATAAAGTTTAATGGAAATATAAATATAAGATTGGTTGGCGGGAATTTAAGCATAATTGGGTTATTAAAGAAGCCAGCATGTGTAACCCCATTTACATCAGTTAACCTGCAGTTAACTTAAAGCCTGACAATTCCAGTTTACTTATTCCTCTCCAGAGGGCAACCTCTCGCAGCCAGGACATCCGCTTTCAGCGCATTATCGGGTTATGCAAGTCCTCTGCAAATTAAGCTCTGTCTAAGGGCCAAACCATCAGCTAATTGATTTAAGATTTCCTTCTCGCTCAACCGCACCTGCTTCCCCTCCGAGAGTCCATTTACAGAGCGAGCAGAGACAAAATCCTTGAGCTTAATCAGCTGCTCCTTCTGCCGATGGTTGCACTTAAAGTCATTTGCCCTCGTTGCAGCTATTGTACACTGGAAAAATAATTGGGGAAAAATTTAGGTAGCTTTAAGGAAGAGCTGGTAGTTTTCTATGTAAGGAGATTGCTTTAAGTTGAGTGTATTATAATTTTTAGAAGTTTTGAAGTTTTTCCAACTTATGTTCATTTACCTTAAGAAATTGAATTTTTTTATTATAATAGAATTTTGTTATTAATATAATAAAATATAATATAATATGAAAATATAATATATAATATATAATATGAAAAAATAATAGAATTTTGTTATTAATATAAATACAATATAATATAATATGAAAAGTACTATTTATCTATTAACTATATATTTTTTATTTCCTATTACATTATTAGAGAGAGAGAGAGAGACTCTTATAGCTATACGATCCAATTTTGTAGGTGGAATGTTTATCTTTTTTTGTCTGGGCATTTTGTAAATTTGCGAAACTTTAATTAAATGGCTTCTGCTATATATGGTCACACCATATTATCGATATTCGTACTACACACTAAGCTAAGTAAACCTATGTTAAACCTAAGTAATCGATGTTAAGACTATGTTAAAAACTAAGTTAACAGAACGTATGTTAAGCACGATCCATTCTGTATTGGCGAGCGAAATAAAAAAGACGGATAAAGGTATTTTGGTGTCGAAATTAAACCTTCCTCCCACAATATTAAAATGCTAAGTATTAAGAAAAAAATTAATATATAAGAATGAAATATAAAGGCTTTAAATTTAATCAAAATTTATATAATGAAATAATGAGGATTTACACAACTTTGCTGGGCCAAAGATAGCTTATTTTCTGATTATTTGGTAATATTGACATGGCAATTCTTTATTGTTTAGTCTTTGTATTATTTTGGCCCAGTGTACTCTCTTCCTCTTCCTCGTTCTGGCCCTCTTTGTGCCTTCTGCCTTCTGTCTGCTGGTCATTTCATTGCTTTGGCAAACACTTGCCGCCAGCTGCTGCCGCCGCTGCCGCTGCCGCTGCCTTCATTTGAATGGCAACGGGCGGAAGTCAGAGGGACTGGATCCAAGTCGGGAGCTCATCAAATGATGACTCCCGTCGACTGCCGATGGCCACTTTTCGTCCGCTTTTGTTGGCTTTTGGCTATAGCTACTGATGGCTCTCCTGCTTCTGCTCCGACTGCCCAGCAAGGTGTCCGGCATTGTTTCAATTAGTGCTGCTGCTGCTGCTGGCAGGAGGAGAAGGAGTATGAGGAGCAGGTTGCTCCTGCTCCTAGCAGGATAACCAGCATTCCCGTCCTCTGGCTGGCCACTCATTAGCAGCGCTTGCAGTTTGCGGTCTGCGGTGTCTGGGCTCTGGCCCAGCCGTGCGCTTCATCACCTTTGCTGTGAGTTGGATTTAAGAAAGCCCAGAATCCGGAGCTGTCGGAGTCCAGTGTCCAGGTTTTTAGTGGGCCATCAGGGGTGTGTTTGATTCAGACGAAAACTAGCATCCTTAAGCCTTAAATATTTGTCTGAAAATAAATACAGGTAAAAGGTAAAAAAAAAAATCTGTATTTATTTATATCCTCGATTTTCCTGGCACTCCACTCCACTGCCCGAGTGTTTGTCCTGAGGCTTCATTTTTGCCATTTTCCCGTAGCATACTTTTGTGCAGGTGCTCGGCAGTACCCAGGACTCCACCCTGTTGCGGTGCTCCTGCTCCCCACCGCTCCTTGTCTGGGCCGCATGCTTTGTGCATTTATAATCATTTTTCATAAATGTCTGACCAGTGGCCGCCAGCGGCCAGCGAAGGGAGAGAGGTAACCAGGACACTCGCATTTACTGTGACAGCTCTCAAAGGATTAGACGTGTTTCACATTTTAAATTGTTCCGAGTCCGAGTCCGGCTCCAGTCCACCTCATGATGATGATGAGCACTCTGGACGTGGCTCTGGCTGGCGATGATGACGTCCAGCAGCTGGCCTTTGTCTCTGGTCTGTCTAGGCGCCGATTGCTCAATTCGTTAGGGAACCACACCCACACACACACACACACACCTTTTAACCCTTTTGTAGGTCTTGATGTCTGGCTTAGACTTGAGGCTGGAATTTTATGATTTTTTTTATTATTTTCTTAGTTTTTCTGGTTGAATAAAACAAAATAATATTTTAAAAGGAACGTTTAAATATATGTAGGAATTTTTCTTAAGATATTTTCTGTATAACTAATCTTCAAAGAATTTTATTTCTTTTTAAATACTAAAATATTATATTAATATCTTGGAATCTTATGAATAAATATTTTAAAAATCCCTAAAAAAAACAAAAGAAGGAAAGCCAAAGGGTTAACTAACAGCCATTTGTTGCTCGCTTTTGGCCACATTTTGTTGTCTATATATATAGCTTGATTTTCTTTTTTATTTTTTTTGTTCCATTCTGACTTTTGCGCTGCGGCAAAACTGATTTAAGCCGCTTACCGCCAGCGGGGCCCCTCGCTGCTTCCTCTATAAGCTGTTGGTACGCTTTCAAATGCCAATTCTGCGTGTGGGTTATGCCAGCATTGCCACGCCCCGTCCCCTGCCCCCTCCTGTGGACGCCTCTGGTTTGGGTAATTGACGTTGATGGAGATTATGCAGACCTTGTGGAGGCGCCAGCCTCGACACAAAAACAAAGTAGTGATAACCCACGAGAAGGACTTTGAGGTATAAACACATTCACAACAACAATAACTGAAGGGGTTTATTTTTTCTAAATATTATTATTAGAACCTCTATTCAAAGTATATATTTTTTTAAATAAATAGAAATGCCTCTGCTTAAAAATTGGCATTCAAATTGGTTTTACAGCTCCCATAATTCCATTCCCATAATTTTCGCCTGGCCATGAATTTCCTTTGTCAGATTTTAGAATTTGCCGAAAAATAAAGCACTTTATCGCCTTACAATTAAAAGTCATTTGCAATGAGCCGTGACGCCCTCTTTGTGAGGCTTTGTCTTCGCGGGTGCGTCTAATGAAGCATCAAGGAATGCCAAACACTGAGAGAAAAAATATTTCAAATAAGCAGGCAACTTATACAGATACTGCTCAGCCTTTAAAAGGAAGCTTTCTGCGCAGGATGGAGTTGTTTTTACAGTGCATTGGTCCCTCAACTTTGTTGGCAGCATCGCCCAATGAGGCGTCATTAAGTAATAAGTCTTTGGTTCGGCCAGAGGCTCCGATAAAAAAGAGCTGGGCCAGAAGCCATTAAGAGACCGAGAAGGCAACTCCCAACTGCTGCCAAACCGCTTAACGACTTCATTAAGAGGCGAAGGATGAGGTTGAGTTTTCAGCGGGCGGAGAATGAACTACACCCCGGACCAGTTGGCAACTGCAGTCAGTCAGTCAATCACTCAATCAGCCAGTCACTCAGTCAGTCTCAGTCTCAAGTCTCAGTGGGCAGGGACGAGTGGAGCAGAAGGAGACGCCATCTCAAGACGTGCCACTTCCGTTTCCGCTTCAAGTCCGCTGCACAAAGCGAAGAAGAATAAGAAAAAGGCAAGAGAGGAGGAGCAGGGAGCCGAAGCCAAGAAGAGAAATGAACATTGCGCCACACTGACAACCAGGCTGCTCCTCCCCAACAATTTTTTTGCCAGTTTTTTAAGTATTTTCCCCTTTGATTTCAGCGAAAGTTGCACCAAAAATAATGTGAAATCAATTTAAAATGTTTAAGTATAATACATACCAAAATAAAGAAATAAAATAGATTTTAATTGTATATATTATTTAACAAATATATTAAGACATACTACAAAATATTTAGCCTTCATAAACACACTTTCTCTCAGTGTTCATCACCCAAAAAGGGGCTCTTCTTCGCTGGCGCTTCTTAGCCTTGGCTTTTCTGAACGGGGCGCGAAAAGTGGTTTCTCTTTATTTATTTACATTTCCATTGTGTAAGCTGCAAAAAGCAGAGAAAACCGTAAAATAAAAGAAAAGGATACAAGATCATGAGATGCAAGCTTTCTGTGGGAAATTAAACAAGTAACAACCTGAGTTTTACACCTGAAATTGTATAATTATTATGGTTATTATTATTATTAATTTGAATTATTCAATGGAAATCATATACAAATGAAACATCGATATTTTTTGCAGATACATCGATGATCACATATCGAGAATCGGTGTTATTGTCCATCTCTAAGTATGTGCCAAAAAGTTTACCTCGTCAAGCAATTACCTCAGTTCAGTCAGAGTTCTTTCAGCCTTTGCGGGCTGAACAACTCGTTTTTATTTCGTCTTCTTTTTTTTTTCTTTTTTTTTTCTAATCTTTATTTTATAAGTTACTTTGTTTATTTCATTTGTTTTTACTGGGTTTTTCCTTATTGTGATTTTTATTTATTTTAATTTAAATTGAAGAATGATTATTTTTACCCGTCTTATGAATGAAGCCAACAAATCAGCTTCTCTTTTGGTCCTTAAACAAAAATTAAATTTTGCTTTCTATGCATTTTGATAATTTGCTAAGCGTCCAAGTTTCAGTTTCTTCTCGAATATCTCCTTGTTGTTGTCGCCTTTTGATGCCGGGGTACGGCGAAAGTTTATAATCTTTTATGGAGCTGAGAACTAATTGCAATGTAAATAAATTACAGGCGACACTTGCAGCGCTCGTCTTTGTTCCCGTTCCCGTTCCCGTTCCCGTTCCCGTTTTCGTCCTGCGCAATATTTCACTCAATATTCAAAAGCAGGCAGAAGAGCACACTGCCAGCCCAGGCAGCGCCCCGGCAGTCCTTTGCCCCCATTTAAGTCCTGTCGAGAAACGCATTCAACTCGACTTAACTCACTATTAAGCACTAGTTGAAGTTTTACACAGGATATATGCATGTATTCGCACATCCTGCCGGAGTGACTTTGCCTTTGCCTTTGCCTTTGCCCCCCTTTTCCCCTCAATAAAAGGGATAGTGCAGGGTCTATATTATTGGACTTTGGGCAGAATTTCGATGGCCTTGGCAAATTACTTAAGGTCTATAAAGCTACCTTAAAAAGTCTTGGAAAACAATTAATTTTTTATATTATGTATTTTATTCATTTATTTTTTATTTTAATTTTTTTTCTTTAATTTAATTTAATTTTTTTTTTTAATTAATGATTCTTGATTCTTTATAAAAGGACATTCCTTTAGCGGCATGGAAAGTATCTTGTTCTTGTTTTTAGTTTTCGTTCTGACGCTTGTCGGCATCGTCTTTACCCTTTTTGTCATTACCAGCTTCGTGTTGCATGATGTTTGTGTGGGTTTACAAGCTGAGTGTGGCTTGGTGTTGGGGGGGGAGTTGTCCTTGTCGATTTACATGAGTTGCAATTAGTGCGCTCGGCAGCCAAATCCCTTGTAGCTTTGCCAACACTTTTTGGGCGGTCCTACGCTCCAGCGTTACCCCGATCTCCTTGATCATCGTCCTTAAACCCTTCATCTGCCCCCATTGTTTGCGGTGGTGTGCCTTTTGTCCTTCCCAAATGTGCCGGAAAGTGGTGTGTACACTGGACGAAAACCCAAGCCTTGTGCAGTGCTGGGGATATTCTTAAATCACAAACGCATCGCTCAGTGTAGCAGCGCGTGTGTGTGTGTGTGGTGATCCTGGCCTGGTGGCAGGTCCTGCTGTAGTGTCCTGTCGCTGGTGCTTTTGGTGTGTGTAACTCATGCCTATCAACTGCATCCGGCCGGCACATCCGTTTGGCAACAGCTTTCGGCTTTTATGGCTTTTAAATAGTTGCAGCCCCAGAAGTTAGCTCCCAGAGTCTGGGAGTCCTTCAGCTGGCCACTTTTGACAGGTTGTCCTGGCAGGCGCCAAATTTATGACTGTATTAAAGAGTTTCGCCCGTTTTCGACTTTTTCGTTCACATTATTTTTGCATAGTTTTCGTCGCCCGAGCTGTCGACCACTTAAACTTTGGCCTTGGACTGAGGGTTCTGAGCGACTCAATGGGGTTCCCAGGGATGCCAGGATTTTAGGGGAACTCTGAGGGTAACTCCTTATTTTTGGTTTAGAAGGCGGCGCAATCAAGTTGCATAGAAACATCTTTGGAAAGGAGCTGTTGCTGCTGCTGCTGCTGCTGCTCTCCTGCTGCTGCTGCTGCTGGTTTAAAAATGTAGCTTTCTGGGGCTTTGTCCTGCCGCAGCTGCTCCTGTTGCTGCTGATACTCATGCCTGGCTGGCATGCCTAAAAGAAATCTATAGTTGGGCGAAAAGTTAATGGTAAAGTTAACCCTAACATGTCAGGAATATTCTCAGCAGCATTTTTATATTTTTTAAGTCCTTATAGCTCCTTGTTTTCTGCTCTTTCCTCTAATTTCTCTCAGTGCCTGTGTGTGTGGTTCAACTATTTAAATGTTGTTTTAAGCCTTATTGTTAGGCGGGTCCTGGCCAAGTGGCATTTGCTGTTGTCCTCCGGCTGCGTGCGTGTTCGCATGTTGCTGCCACTGCTGCTGTTGCTGCTGTCTTCCTGTTGCAGGATGTGTCCAAGGATGTGTGGCCCAAGGTGCGAGGACGGAGTACATCTCATGATTGCCGCAATGATACTTGAGGAGGGCTACACTCCCGGAAGTCAGAGAGGAACCTTGTGCTAGGAAGGAAGGTGATGAAACCCCAACCGCTTGCATGCTCTCACTTCATTTGCCACTTGAAGAGCGCTGAGATAATGCACGCATATTATGTTGCTGCTACACTGAGAAAAATCCAGTTATCAGCGTATTATTTCCTAGGGAAAAACCTAAGAGCTTTTCTTGCGGTGCCTCTCAGCAGCAAGCAGCAACTTTGTTGTATTTTTAGTGCTCAGCATTAAGGACACGCCATTCCAGCAGCAGCAGCAGCAGCAGCAGCAGCAGCAGACCGGGTGGCATTGTTGTGGAAGCTTAGTCAACTTCAAGTTGAGAGTTAGTTTATGGCCGGCAGCAGCAGCTATCGCTGTTGCTGTTGCTGTTGTTGTTGTTACCATGTTGCTGTGTTGCTGTGTTGCTGTGTTGCTCCTGGTGCTGCGGTGTTGCCTGTTGTCGTCTCAAGTTCTTATGTGAAGTGCACTCTTTATGTTAATAGTTGACACTAATTAGGTATGTTTGCACAACAAAGCGTTTCTCTCGCACACGCAAAGCGTTGTTGTTAGCCCAACGTTGGTATTAACTCGGGCCACTCACTCGCTTTTAGCCAAGTCTTCGGAACGGAGCGGATCGGCACAAAGGACTTTGTTAGTGTCCTCTTTATGTGAGGGGTTGGTTGGGTACAGGTGTAGCCGCCTAAGTGAGACAAATAAGCCAACAAATGGGGCGACACTCGATTAGAGTCAAGTCAAGAGAACACTAATTAGAGTACATAAAATATAAGAAGTTACTCGGTTCTCTGGGTGCCACTCTTCACTGTTTCTCAATGGCCTGGGCTCTCTTGTGGTCGTGTGTAGTGAGTGAGTTGGTCCACATAATCCGTCGCAGTGTTAAGCACGAAGCACAAACTATTACTTAATCATGGCAACCTGTTTAAGCGGCTTAATGTGCCACGAGTTCACGCCACACACTCACACACACACACACACAGGGTGAGTGTTAACCCTTTTTGAATTTTGGCTGAGTAAGTGGAGGCTTCTCCCCTATAAAGAATTGTAGAGAATTTTGTCAGTTTTGTACTTGCAATTCCCTAAAATTAATCCCAGGCTGCGTGACCAGGCGAAGATTGAGGTAGGAGGTAGTCTGTAGGAGGTGACGATGGAGCTTGTGCATAGTTGCGACCGCCCACCAATCAGGCATCCGCCTTTGTTGCTCTCTTCTCTTAATGAAATTTTAATTTGCTGCGGATATGCGCAGTCAGAGTGTTTGCGAACTTCGACAGACACAGACAGACGATGCTGCGTCAGCACCGGGAAAATAGTAGTACAAAGTGTTGAATATCGAGTGGGGGAGGGAGTGTGGACCCCAAAGGTGTTTCAAAGGAGGATTTTGGGGCATTCAGCTGGCCACTGGCAACGAGCAACTTAACCATACACACACACACACACTCACACACTCACACACTCACACACTAACTCGTTCCGGCACACACAATTACTTAGACTTATGTATGATTTATGTCGATGGTTCTCTTTGGCGCTATTGCCTTTGCATATTGCACTGAGGGAAAAATGTTTGCTTACAATTTGGAGTGCTTAAAATTAATATAGATTGTATAATTAGAATGGTTTTTATATCTACATTTTATTAATTTATTTAAGAGCCTTTACTGATTATTTCTTTGAATTTAATGCAAGGGAGTTAATCTTTTCTGAGCAAGTTTAAGCAGACAGAAAAAACTGCTTATGGTTGACATATTTTAATATAATTTTGAATATTTTTTGAGGGAATAATATACCCCTAAAAATTACCCTTGAAAAATCCAAGCTTGTTTTTGGATTTCTTTAAAGATATATTAATAATAGTACATTCATTTGGTGCGCCTTTTTAGCAATTCCCTACCGGGGACTACGTTAAGTGTTGATTCTTTCGCTTTCCAACACTCATACAAATATTTTCCTATATTTCAGAAACATCGCCTTTAAAAAAAATAGACTTAAGACAAAAAATAGTTTCTACGATGAAGAAAAAGTTTCCGAAAATGTTAGGATTATTTTTTCTACTTTTCTTATATTACAGTCACATTTCTTGGTTTCGGGACTGATAGGGAATGAACCCTATCTTAATATAAGGCCAAATCTCCTTTATTTTAAGTGCAATTATAACCAGTTGGGAATTATATGCCAACATGTGCGATATTTTTTCTGGTTAGAGAGCACAGCCTTTATTTTTTTCGGGTTAGGACGGAACGCCTTTATTTAAAGTAAAAGCCAGAACAAATTTCGTAAGTGTGCTTATAAAATTCCCAACTAGTTATAATTGAACTTAAAATACACAACTCATACGAAGGTTTGAAAATACCTTTTGTTTTAGACAGTTTTCCTCCTTAATTGGGAAAAATCGTCTTAAAAACTCAAACATTTTTCTTAGTTCAAGCAAAATCGCCCTTGAGTTCAGAAAGTTTGCCTTCCAAATTTCAAGGCAACATTGTCTGAAATCTAGGGAACCGTTTTAAAGGCTAATATGTAAATGTACGGGCGAAAAGAGGCATTTTAGGTAAAAGCACAATTACCTTTTTGTATATAAAAATATATATAAATACAATTTTAAAAATTTGTTAACGGAGGTATAGAACCCCTAAGAATAACCCTTGAATTATCCCAGTTTAAGAAATAAATAAAATCCTTTTCCTTTGGTTTTCTTTAAATATTTACTAGTACTAAAAATTTTCTCACAGTGCCCTCCCGGGGACTACGTTAAGCGTTGACTCACGTTCGTGTTCCTATTCCGCCGCTGATACTCCTATTCCCATTCAGAGTCTGTTTCTGTTTCGGCTTCTGTTCGGAGTCTGAAAATCTCCATACTTCTACTGGATATGTTTTGTGTTCTTCCCCCACCCACACAATGGTGGAGTTATGAGCGATGGTGGGAGACACTGGCCTCGGCCACGGTCTCGGCGTTTAGCCTAATTTGTTGCTCTTCCATATGGAGGAACATGGAGCATGGAGCATGGAGCATGGAGGTGGAGTTGCCAGCTCCGCGAGCGGCTTTGATGTGTGATTCAGTGCTGATTGATGGGATATGCAAAGTTTGATTGAAAACCGATGTTGTTGATGGGTGAGATGCAGCCGGTGTCCCAGTAAATCATCGGTGAAATTGGGTTTTGAAAAGTATCACAGTATCCCCCCCCCCCCTGCTCGAGTCTAACGAGTGGCGACTCCCTGCCACTCCTGGTTCGGGGGCAGACTTTAAAGCCAAGCGGATTACGACTTACTGGGATGACTTGACAATGATTTTGATTTTATTGGATTTGTTTTGGCTTGCTGCTGCTGCTGCTGCTGCTGCTGCTGCTGCCTGGAACGTGTAATCCAATTCGCAAATTCGGTTTGTCTTCTTCCTTGCGCTATGAATTTTTTATCGCCGGCATTACATTCTGGCAGGATCTCAGCTCCAATTTTCTGCAATGTAATGGCAAATGAAATACATAAACAATTTATAAACATGAATTATCACAAAAACGTAAAAATGATAAGGCAAAAATGCCATCACTCAGCCGACGCTTGTCTGGAGCGAAGTGCCTGTGAGTCCTGCGAGGAGTGCTGAGAGTGTACCATACCTCCTGCTTCTCCGGCTCCTTTCTCTCCAGGATGCTGTGTGGCCCAGGGGTTCGGCGATTTGTATAAAGTGTTTGTTGCGGGGGGCGCATCTTTCTTCTCCCACCATTTCTTTTATTTTTTGCATTATTTCTGATACCCTACAGGGGTCTAGGTTTGTTTTGATTCGTTTCTTAAGCTGTTATAAAAAAAATAAAATAAAATAAAAATAAAATCCATAAGAAAAAGAGGTAAATAATTTGTCTACCAATTTTTCAAGAATTAAAACATGGATATGTTAAAGTTTTAGAGATTTCCAGTATGATATGGGGTTTCTTTTCTCTATATACAAATCTTATATTAATTCTTTCGCTTTAAATTCACAAATAAAAATAGAAAAAAATATATATATTCCTCATAAATCTACAGGGTGTAGCTTTTCCCGCTTTTCCCCAGTCTGTCTTATTTTTTCTGTGAGGGGCGTGTGCGTTACAAGACAATAATTGTGGCTCGCAGCGGTGGCAGGATTAGGAGCTGGGGGGTGGTGCGCTATCAGAGTCCTGGAGTGTCTCGAGTGTCGCGAATAAATGTGATTACATTGCCTGCAGTGGCTGGTGGATGGATGGGTGGTTGGGTGTGCTTTGGCTTCCATATCTAGCTCCTGGCCGTGATTTGTCATCCTCCCAACAGCCTAGCTCACCCTGCACTCTCATACAGTTTGGCCCATAAATAAGCATCTGTGGCTCAAAGACGAGGGCAAGTCAGTTGGCGACTTAGTCAATATATTATATATATAAAAGATGTGATTGTATATAAGGATATAATCTGTGTTTTTATTAGAGGTACGGAATATATATATATATTTTTTTTATATGCAAGTTTGTGTCATTAATAATTCGTTGGACAACTTCATAGCAGCTTCATTATTTCATTCTTTCTGTTTTTTTTTTTGCTTTCTCTCTTTGGGCCCCTGGCTGATATATAACTGTTCATAATTTGTCGCTTCCATAAAATCTGTAATGTTAAAATTGTCTATTATCTGCCATTCTCCTTCGTACCTCCAGTGTCTCGTGCTCGTGCTCGTGCTCATCCCGCCTTGCTTTGGTTTCTTTTTTTTTATGGGTTCTGGGACTGGTGGTTAATAGGACAAATATTGGGACAACTCCACGGGTGGTGAGTGAGTGAGTCGGTGAGGGGATGGCTTCAGCCCCATTTCATAGGCCATTGACCAGAGCTGAGCCGGGCAGCTGATTAATTGGTTTTCACTCCAATCGCCTGGACAGGCCGGCAGTCCGGCAGTCCGGCAGTCCGGCAGTCGCCGGCTGTGGCCCCAACAGAGCTCCATGACCACGACCACGTCCTGGCCACCATGTCCTGTACGGCTGCTCACTTGCATGCGTTTTTAATACGTTTATTAATTACATTCTGGCAGCAGGAAAAAAATAAAAAAATATATATATATAAAAAAAAAAGAAAATAGCTTTGCAAGAGGTTCAACAATGTGTAAGTAATCGCCGGAGTGTGACAGAGGAAGAGGAACACAATTCAAGGAGTCCGTCTCTGTCGCTCACAGGGCTGCACTGAGCCAAAAAAAAAAAAAAGGATTAAACTGGCAAAAGGATTGTTAGTGGGATTTTTAGGAATTTTATTAATATTTTCGGGTGAAGTCTTGTCTTGAAATAATTAGGTTTATTTATTATTTAAAAAAATTAATTGCAAAAGTTCGTATTTATATATTTTTTCCTCCCTTTTCTCTTCGTGTAGCTTCACCGGGGCCTTTCGCATTCTTTGCGCCAATTAATTTGTTAAATAAACGCATTTATCCATCGAGTCCTGTGTCCTGCCCGTGCGTGTGCGAGTTCGTTAATTATCCTTGGTCCTGGGCAGCCCTGTTAGGCACTGTAATGGCACATTACGATATATACATATATGTGCGATCCTTGGCTCATCCTTTATTGGCCCATATACATACGTATATAGTATCAGAGCCGTTAGTCCCTGCACATTGTCTTATTAATTGATTGGCTGGAGCCTAGCAATGCCATTTTTTTAATTGAATTCCAGTCGGAATTCTGGGGTTCCCTTTTCATAAATCAATTTTAATTGTAGGTAATTATCGGTGCAATCATTAATTGCGCTGAAATTATTATCATAATCGCTTTATTTCATTATTTCAATATATATGTATGTACATATATTGTTAATGAGGCAAAAGTCGGTTTAGTTGCCCACCTGGAATAATTCCCACTTAAAGCTTTAGTTTTCAATGCTTTTAAGAATATATATTCAGACAAGATAATATAATAAATTAATTTTACTTTTTTTGAAAGTAATGCCACTTTCAGCTTCGGACATTTATGTATTATTTGATATCACTTTGCCGTGCAACCGAAAGCACTTTGTTACCTCAATTCGGTTGGCATTTATGGGTCTCCGGCAGATATACACGCATCCCGGCAACGTGAGACGAAGACCTTTGTCCCCCCCACTTGTAGTTTGTCCACTTAAGGAGTCCATCCTCTTGACCAGGACCAAAAAAAGAAGAAAAATAATAATAAAAAAGGGTGGGAAACCATTTACCAGGGAGTCCCCTTTCTGCCAAGTTAGTTTCAGAAGCTCGTCGCTCGTCGCTCGCAATTCACATTTCATATTTTGCGGCAATTTTCTATTCCATTTGTACGTTTCCTTCAGCTCCTTGGAGTCCCCTCGGCACTCCTTGCAACTCCTTGGAACGCCTTGCTTGCTGCGGGCATTTTTATTGTTTTTTTGTTTCTACTCATAACCGGGACTGGAGTACAAATGGCCAAGTTTATGGCTTGACCATTTCAATTTTATGCAGCTTGACCACATTTACAGCATCCTTGGCTCCTGGTCCCAACCTAACCTAACCCCTTCCGGGCTGTTCCGGGGTCTTGAACTTTTTACTTATGGCGTTCCAGAGAGAATAAATTCTAGGAGAACTTTGAGTGTATTTATTCTATAAAGAAGATTAAGTTTTATATTTATTTCAGTATTTTTAATATTTATATTTGTTGCTTTATTAATATTATATTTAAGTTTGTATTTTTGAAAATATTTCAACAATTTCAATACAACATTTCGTTTAAGAGTTTTTATATTTATATTTGAACATTTTTAATACTTTTTACTTATGGAAAAATAATATAGTTGAGAAAATATTATAGTTGAGCCTTGGGGATAGTTTTTGTGCAAAAAGAAAATGTATTTTTTATATAATTTTGTAATATTTTTAATATTTATACTGCTTACTTTATTTATATTATATTTACTTTAGTTTAAAGTATTTTTAAACGTCTTAAAACAATTTCAATACAACACAAATTAATTTTAGCTCTCTCTTATATCATTTTTTCTCTCCGTGCATCTCAGCACCAGTCGTAATCATCTTTCTCTTGGACTTTCTCGATTTCCACAAGACACTTGAACACTTCGTTCCGGGGCCTCCTATGGTACCCTACCTCTACCTCTAACTCCATCCACTCTCCCCCTTGAAAGTTGTTCAAACTGTAAGTATCATTGACCTTTTATGGCCGCCCTAGGGGGCGGAGGAGGATGGATATGGTCCTGTGTATAGAGAGAGAGAGAGAGAAAGAAATAGAGGGGTATGTCTTTTGTAGGCGCAACAGTTGCAAGTAATGCGGCGGCGGTCCAGAAAATTACCTTAAAATATAAACAAAATGCTGTACAAGTGTGTAAGTATGAGTGTGTTGTTATTAGGAGAGGAGGAAGGGGTAGAGGAAGGAGAGGAGGGACAAGGGCAGAGTAGGAAGCGGAGGGGGATGTATGGTTTAAGGGTACGGAGATGGGGCGTGCCTGGCTACGTGTGAAAATAATGAGCGGGCATGCCAAACACAAAGGCAGCGCGGGGTTGAGGCACAAAACAACAGTTTTCCCAGGTTTTTCACCAGAGGAATCCCTTTTTGGAAAGTTGTTTTCGAAACGAAAGAGTTTGCAGTGTAGGCGAGTGTGTGTGTGTGCGAGTGTGCGAGTGTGATCCATCATTCAGTGGCTAAACAAACAAAGCCCAGGCAGAAGCAGAGCAGAATCGGCTAAACACCACATACACTGAACGAAAAACTTAAGTGACAAAAGCAATTTAAGATCTACTTTCATGCTAAGCAAATTTTCAAACATAAAGTAAAGTTTTTTCAAGAGAAACTTAAGCAATAATTCTCTTAATATTTTATATATTTAATTAACCCCATTTTTTTTTTTTTTTGAGTAAATATTCCTCTCAGTGCTGAAAAGCAGCAGTATTCACGTTAATTTGTAGACGGCGGCGTTGAAAATAAAAATTAATATATGCCGCAACACGTTTCAACTTCCCAAAGAGAGAGAGGGGCTTGTGGGGGTTTCTGTTTGTTGATTTTAAGCCAAAGCAAAGCAAAGCAAAGAGTTGGAAATAGTTTCCAGTGAAAATTAAGAGGAAAACCAAGGAGATCTTTTGCTTGGCCTGCCACACCACACATTGCCACTTGTGCTTAATTGGAAGCTGTGAAGAGCAGCGGAAACGGGAAACGGAAAACGGAAGGGGATTCGCTTTTGTCCCCCGAAAACTTTTTCGGAAGCCACGCCCCATTGGCCAATAATTAAGTGGGAATCCATCTAGGATGGGAGAAACGAAATAAAGAGGTTAATTCGATTTGTATTCCTGGCACTTGGCAGGCAACAGACTGCAGACTGCAGACTGCATTAAGCACAAGGATGCCAGTCGAGGGACAAAGCTGTAAACAATGCGCAAACAACTCCTCAAGGAGTGTCGCCCGGAATGAGCTGTAAAAATTGCAGCAAGCGAAAAAGGATATTTAGACGCGGCTTACCGAAAGCTCAGCCAAGGAAAACAAGATAACAGCAGAAGCATCAGACTCAGACTGAGGCGAGGACGAGGTTCCAAGAGACAGGAGGCAGCAGGCAGCAGGCAGAGCCTGGGACACCGGCTATATACAAGGATATATATATATATATATACTGGAGACGGCGTCTGTCAGGATTGCCGGCAGACAATGTGTAAACTATGCAGGCTCTATGCATAAACACACTTATGCCAGCACTCAGCTCCTGGCAGAGCAAGCTCCAGAGGAGAAAATCAGAGGGAAAGCAGTGGAAAACCCGGCTTAAAGTGGCCGGAGTTCATCAGCCAACTAACTGCAGCGAAACTGAAATCAGAATCGCAGCAACTTGAGCAGAAAATAATCAGAAAATTGTTTAAGAAATCGGGAAGGAAATCTGAAAATCTGAAAATAGTTTAAGAAAAGAAAGATGTCCTTAAAAGCCAGGCCTATTTTAAACCACAAGTTGATGAGTATTTATTCTAATAAATATCCCCAAAATATCCTTAACCTTAATTTAGTTTCTGAGAAAAACAAAGGAAGCTTCCTTCCGGCTACGTATTTCATGTCCTGCCGCAGCTGCACTGCCCAGGAATGCGCCACTTTGCTCTGCCTCACCTTCAAGGATCTCCCTGGCTCTCTCTCTCCTTTTGTCAGTCCAAATGTCTTGTGCAATGAATTGCATTTCGTTTTTCTTGCCGCATTCGTAATGAAGACTCGCCCCAAAAAAAAAAAGAGGGAAAAAAATGAAAACAGGACGACTCCATAGAGCCACGTCTTGGCCGGGATCTCTTGGCCTAAACCAGTCGGGTGTTTGCCAGTTTGTTTGCTTCTTTGTTTGTTTGTTTGTTTGTTTGTTTGCCAAGCGTCTCTGTCTGCTGGGGCTCGGGCTCGAAGGCAATAAAATAAGCAGCCAAATGAAATGGTTGCAGACGCTGCTGCTGATGCTGCTGCTGATGCTGCTGCTGCAGATGCCACCTGCAAAAGGAGAGAGCCTTTTTCTTGCTTTTCCGTGGTATCTCAAAAAAGAAATAAAAAAGTAAGAAAGATATATGAAGCCTTGTATGGAGCTAGTTGGGACAGTGGGTGGATGGGTGGATGGGTGGTTGGGTGTGTGTGTGTGTGTGTGTTGGTTGCATCTCCTGTCGCAAGTAGTGAAAATATTTACCAATATCTGCTGTCCATGCCGATATGGCGGGGTCTCGACCAGGATATGCTGAGTCAACTGAGAAGAGATGAGCTGAGGGGTAGGAGACTTGCCGTTTCAAACCCTGGCGCCTGTTAACGAGTGGCCTTTGAGCAGCACGTTCGTGTTTAGACTCTTAACACATTTTAGGATACGCTACAAGTCCTGTTCCTTGCTGGAGCGAATATGTGATACCCTGTATAAATTCTGGTTAACTAAAACACTTTACATAGGCCAATTAGCTACGTTTCTCTTAAGGTTTCTTTAGTTTCTTTAAGTATTTAAGTTTGCAAATGACACTAAATATTTTATTATATAATTTTCTACCCAAGATATTAGCATTTAAATATGATTTGAACCTTTTATATATAAAATAAACCCCTTTTCTTGGGCTTACAATATACCCTTGTTGACGCCGCTTATGGAAAACGCCGGAGATCTGAAACCGTTGGACATCATCGGCACGTACAGCGTTGTCTCGCCCAGACAGTTTGCAAACACTGCCTTGTCCGCCCCCAAAAAACCAACCAACCCAAGCCAAGCCAAGCCAAGCCAAGACCCTAACCCATACCCAACTGTCCCAGTGTCCTGTCTTCCATTGTTTCGCTTTCGTAAAGCTTTCACTGCTCTGTCCGTTGTCCGTTGTCCGTCCATCCATCCATCCGGTTGCGTCTTAAAGATGAAGATAAAACCTAGTGGATCAGCAGCACTTAATTACATGAAACGAAAACTGTTAACATTCCGGACAAGAACAAGGACTCGCCCTGAGTGGTGCTCGGGGCGGCTGGTGACACGATAATCATCGCTCAGCATATCTAGGGGGTTCCTGAAGCTGAAGGACATACATACATATATCCGTATCCATCGAGGGTCGTCCTCAGTGTTAATTGACCCAATTGAGGGGAACAAGGGGGAGAGGGGGAGCTGGAAAAGGGGTTTTGTCAGAAGGAGGCGATGACCTACAAAGCGGAACAACAACAGCAACAAACGGCAGATGACCAAAACGGGAGCTCCATCGCTCCATCGCATAACTCGTATAATCTGATGCGATTTTGAGATTTGCCAAGGCAGCGGGAAAGAGCGGCAGCTCCAAGCCTGAATCGCTTTTAAAAATGCAACAGCCGCAGGCAGGAGGAGCCAGCAGCCAGCAGCGAGCAACGAGCAGCGAGCAGCCAACACAGGCGGGGCCATAAAAGGAGCTAAAGTACAAATCGTTGTCACATGTGAGCCGCATTTTTATGGCCGCCGGCTTGGGAATTTCTGCAACATTTCCAAAAGCCTCCGGCAGCAGCATGAGGCAGGAGGCAGCAGCAGGCAGGAGGCAGCAGCAGGCAGGAGGCAGCAGCAGGCAGGAGACTGCAGAAGGAGGCAAGAGGCACGGCACCCAGGCAGCAACAGCCGCGCATGAAGAATTTATTGTCCGCGCTGTAAATGGTCAGGGCAGCCAGCAGACATTTGGGCATCCGCTGGCCCTGTCCCGAACCGGGCTGCTGCTGCTGCTGCTGCTGCTCCTGCTGCTCCTGCTGCTGCTGCTGCTAGTGCTGCTACTGCTGGTCAGCGAGTACACTTTAAGGCTTATGATTTTATTTATTATATATTTTGTAATACCTTAAAAAAGAAAAACAATCAAGTAAAATCAAAGATGATTTCGAAAGTCTTTAAAAATCTCAGCCAAAGGAAATTCCTAGCTGAAAATCTGCACTTTTGGTCAGCTTTTTCAGTGATTTAAAATCCTTTAAATAATTTTAAAACCTTTTTAAATAGTTTTACTCTCTTTCTGCCAGTGTATTCCTATCTCCCACTCCCGTTTCAGCCTCTGCTCTCCATTCAATTCATGCAACAGGTCAGCCTTGGCCGCTGCAAGGCGCTGCAATTTTTATTGCTTTCACAAGAAACGAAGCGGAGGAGGCCCTTTAAAGGCTTTAGGCTTTGGGCCCGCAGGCATACATAGATGATTCAATTGATTGATTGATTGATTGATTGACCGCTTGCCCGTGGAATGAGGAGGAGGAGGAGGAAGCAGCGGTGACGTCAAGCAAATCACCGAATCGTCACTGGGTGGCCTCTGTTCGATTGAAGATGCTAATTCAGTCTTCAAAATGATTGACTTGCCAACTTGAAAATTAGTTTAAAAAAAGATCAATTGAATTGGCAAGATGTTTGTATCAACTAAAGTGACCAAAGTTCTAAGCAGTATTTAACTGCTTAGATCTTTGGTCACTTTATTTGAAAAATCTAATAAATGAATAAATCTAATAAAGCTAATAAAACCCCTCTAGGTCTGGTCACTCTAATCTTATATTTCTGCTTCCTCACTATTGTTGTCTCCCCAGCGAAGAGCGAAGAGATTGTGAACTCTTATTTAAATTTGTTTTTTGATAACAAACCATCTGGTGATAAGCCAAAGGCGGAGGCAGCCTCACTTTAAAGGGGGAAAAGACAGCGAGCTTAGAGTTTTATACCCTCCACAGCCTAAGCCCCTGCCTGCCCTCGTCTGCGCGATGAGCTGGCAGCCAAAGTCCAAATGACTTCGATCCCAACTGCTGATCTAGGGAAATCGTTTTCGTTTCGTTTCGGTTTTGTTTTCGTTTTCGTTGGGGTTTGTTTTTAAGTCTCGGTTTCCAATTCGCTTTCACCGCCGGCACATTCCGCTGCGGACGCTCGAAGTCACTGCATCGTCATCATCATGTGGACGCAAAGACTGCTGCTGGGCCGTGCCCTGGCCACTTGCCGTTCTTCCACCACCTCCTCCTCCTCCTCCGCCCGGCGTTGGATTAGCGCCAGGATAGTGGATGAAGCCAACATTGAAGTGCGACCCGAAAAGAACTCACAGCCCTTAACCTTTCCGGGTGTTTGGCTGCGAGACAACTGCCTGTGTCCCGACTGCTTTCATGGCAGCTCCCGATCACGGAAACTGGATTGGGATACCTTTGACACCAAGGTCCGACCGGTGGCTTTGCGCACCGAGAACCAAGAACAACAGGACAAGGAGCTGCTAGTGGTGCAGTGGAGTGACTCGCATGAGAGCAGGTTCACCCTGCAGTGGCTGCGAGAGCGCAGCTTCGAGGAGAAGCGACAGCAGTCTTACTTGGAGGAATTCTACCGGCCGCCGACCAAGCACTGGGCTGGAGCTGACTTTCCTACAATTGCCCAGCACTTTAGCTACGAGGAGGTAATGCAGCAGGACTGTATGCTGCTGGAGTGGCTCCAGGCCTTGGCTGTTTATGGCGTAGCCCTGCTCCGTGGCGCCCCGCTGGACGAGGGCGTGGTGCGTCGCCTGGCCGAGCGCGTGGGCTTCATACGACGCACCACCTACGGTGAGGAGTTTGTGGTTCAGGCCAAGCCCGGTGCCCAGAACTTTGCCTACCTCTCGCTACCCCTGCCCCTGCACACGGATCTGCCGTACTACGAGTACAAGCCCAGCGTCAATATCCTACACTGTGTGGTCCAAACGGAGTCGGCTGGTGGGAGCAATCTGCTCGTGGATGCCTTTCACATAGCAGACATCCTGCGTCGCGATTATCCCGAGGATTTTGAGCGGCTCAGCCGGGTGCCGGTGGATTGGAATGACATTGGCAGCGAAGATGGACGCGAATTCCATAATATATGGCGAGCGCCGGTTATATGGTGAGTCTGTTAAAAAAGGATCGTCTCTCTATCTCTTGAAATATTAAAAAAAAAAATTCTACCATCTTCTGTAGCCTGGATGCTGAGGGACGCTACACGCGGGTGAACCACAGTGTGCCCCAGCGGGACAGTCACTTTAATGTTCCTCTGGCCGAGGTCCTGCCCTGGTACGAGTCCTATGCCCGCTTCGTTCGCTTGGCCCGCAACGATGCCCATGCCTTCAAGACCCAACCTGGGGATGTGCTGACCTTTAACAATATCCGCTTGCTCCATGGTCGCACTGGTTACGATGATTCTGAGCAGAATTCGCGATACATTGTGGGCGCCTATCTCGATTGGGACATTATCTACTCGCGCCTTAGGGTGCTCAAGAAGGGCGGAGGGGCAAGGCAGTAAAAAAGTCAGCGTATTTCTCCCCCCCACCCCCAAAGAAAGCATATTTTCCAAGCCATTTGACGAGAGCTGCTCATTTGAATAGTGGCCTAAACCAGCAGGATTTCCGGATTTGAAACGCCACATATGCTGCCTGCTCCTGGTGACTCCTAAGCTCCAGCTCCTGGCGGCAGTTAAGGCAGTTAAGGCAGCTCGAGCGCAAAAATGAAAAGTTGTAAAAAATCATGATGATCCCGGCGTTAAAAAAAGAAAAAGAAAAAAAGTCACCAAGTTTTTGGGGGAATGTCGCGGCTTATTTGCATCGCGGCATTGCCTGACAAATCGCTTGTGAAAATGATTGACAGCAGGGGAGGAGGAGGAGGAGGAGGAGCAGGAGATGAGGGGGTGTTATATACAATATATATATATCTTTGGTGTACAAATTGGCCCAGGCAAGATGCCACTCAGGGCCCCTCCAAGCCGAAATAAAAATGTTCTTGAGAGTTTTCGTCAGGCAGTACAGGCCCAGGAAAAAAAAGGGGTTTATTTTGGAATTTATAACTTAAATTTTTAAGAATATATTAAGGTTTAATTAAGGTTTAGCTATGGAGAAAACTTTGATCAAGTCTTAATAATTTTTAAGATATATTTACTTCAGTTTTTCTTGTTATAAACTTGAGATGCTTGAAATAAGTTATCACTTCTGTAGCTTGTATTTTACTTTCAATAAAATTACTTCTTACTTATTATTATTATATTTCCAATCTCTGTAAAGTTCCCATTTTTATATAAACAAGTTTCCAGTGTATTTGCTATTCAGTTTTCAAGTTTGGAGTGCATTAACCTCAACATTAATCGCTTAACACGCGCGCTTCCTGCTTCCTCCGAGGTGACAGCATTTCTCCGGGTTCGGGGTACTCAAAATGTGGCAAAAAAAAAAAGAAAACGAGGAAGTAGCAAGGACTCGAGACCGTAAACGCAACCGTAACCGTACTAACTCTGCCCTCGGCTGGAAAACTTTCTATGCCAATTTCCTTTTGAATATTTCATAGGGGCCCCATTATGCCTACTTATGTCTTGTTATAGTAATAAAATAAAATTTAAAAAGTGTACGAGCCGTTGGAGGTGGAGAAAATTGTTAAGAAAAATATGAAAAGTCTGTGGTAACACAAAAAGAAAAAGAAGAAGAAAACCCAGTAACTCCCGGCCGGAACAACAGTTATAACAGCGACACGGTCCCAGACCCTTTCCCTTTTATTTCTTTACCATTTCCACTACCATTTCCCTTAGCCTTTCCCTCTGGATTCAGTTCCTTTCCTCTTACAAAACGAATCCCGGCACTGGCAACAATAACAGGAACAGCCAGTGGAGTTAAAAGAGTGGAGTGGAGTGCAGGAAGGTTACTTCAAGAGGAGGAGAGGCTGGCGGAGATTTGTGGTTTTTATGCCGGCTGAGACGGCTGCCAAGGACGCTGCCAAAAAAAGAGCGAGCTATGGGTTTTCAAAGGAATTAAATATCTAGAATACAAAAGAGGAATATATCAGGGAAATGTAAAAGAATATAGCAAGAATATATCAAGAATTTATACCACAACATCAGCCTTTAAGTATGCTTCAAAAACATAAATCCAACTCCTCGGCAGATCAGCAAATGTGGCATACTTTGAGGTGAGGTTCATTCCTAACTCTGGCGTTTTATATAATAATATTTAATTCTCACTCACTTCAACTTAAAACTAAACATTATAATAATAATAATAATTTAAGGTAATCACTCTTCTTACCGAATATCCTTACGGAGCGTAGGGCACTTATCCTTGGGCTTCCTTGTAGACCAGTGAAAGCATTTCCATGGCAAGATGCTGTGTTTGGCCTATGCCAGAGTTGTTGGGGTGTTGTGGGTGTGTGCGGGGTGTGTGCGGGGTGTGTGTATTCCCTTAACACGCATCATGACGCCCAGACGAAAAGCGAACAACTTCAACGCTAAAGAGAGGGAGAGAGAGAGAGAAAATGAAAAGTCTATAAAAAGTTTACTTTTTTAATACTTTTCCACATTTATATGTAATAAAAATCTTGTAAAATGCGCCTTTTTTGCACTTCACAATGCGCCCAATGTGGATGCCATTGGTGGGATTCCAGCGTCGCAGTTTTCTACTTCCCGGAGGATGCCGCAGCCCACAGCCCGCACTACTTACTCCAGGTTCTCGGTGGAGTTTTAGGGTTCAGTGCAAAATTCTGTTATACTCGACTGGCATTTCCTAGCTCCTGATCCCTCCTGGCCTCCTGCGGCAGTTTGCAACTATAGAACCGAAGTTGGGTTTTTATCTTGGTGCCCAGGAGCGGCCTCAGTCTAAACGGGGAAGCAGTGATGGATTATGAATCGAAATGGAAAGAATTCTGGTAGCTCCTGTCACTCACTGGCCACATTTGTGTGGCATTCAATGCTGCTGCTACTGCTGCTGCTGCTGCTGCAACAACAAGTGGCAGCACTTGAAATCCAAGCGGCGTAATTCCAACAGACGAGCCACGAGGAGAAGAATGCTTCTTAGCCAGGCTAAGCATCTCTGGCAATGATGCTCGGTTCCCATCTTTGGGAAAAGCAAAGCCTTTGACCGGGCTTTCTCTCTCTCCTAACTCTCTGCTTTGTGGGCGTAACAAAAACAACATTATTTTGGGAGAGGAAAAAAGGTTTAATGCGGCCTAAGCCCTCACTCCCAGCTGCTCAAAAGGGAGTCCTTTCCCCTTAGGGAGACAGCAACGACGTCGTCAATCGGCATTTGGCATTTGGCATTTGGCATTTCTGGCCATGGCAACGCCACAGCCGCCAACTGACGATGAGGTTTTGTGCAGCAGGCCACAAAATCCCGGCTGCCTGCCTTCGTCGTCTCCGCTGATTGGCCAACTAATCCCCGCATATCCTTCCCCCCTCCCTTCCTGTTTAATAAAGTCCCAAAAAAAAATATAAATAAAGATGAAGTGAAAGCGAAAGCGACAGCGGAAGCTTTGCCAAGGAAGCATTTTTCAATTTTTCACTTTAATCAAATTAAAATTCATTCGTTGCGCCTATGAAGCGTGCAGCAGCTTTCCAAAAAAGGGGGTTGGATTTGGGGTGGCTTTTCAGGGGGGGGTGGGGTGAGGGTGTGGTGGGGGTTCCTGTCTGCCGCTGACAGACGCTTTGCCTTCCGTCCTGCTTATGTCCTTGCATTGCCAGGGCAACCAGACCGGCGCAGCGCCGCCTATGAGGCATTACCACCGCAGGACCGCATCCTCGTCCTTGTCCGTTCAACTAAACTGAAACACCCACCACCCACCAAGTTTTGGCGTTTATTTTTCCTTCCTTTCTTTTTTTTTTGCTGTATTTTTTATAGGAGTGATACCTTTGCAGCGGGGAGAGTATCGATTTCGCATATTCGGATTATTAAAGGGAAAAACCTTTCAGCATTCATTGTTACCTATGGTTTAAGCCATGAGCATGCAGAATTAAACAGTCTCAGGGGATCCTTAATGGGGAGAATCCTTTCTTGGGGTAATTTAACAAAGGATTTGTAGGTTTTTTATTGAAAGAATATAGAGAAATTTGGGTTGTAAATAAAGCTGAAAAATATAGAAATTATGAAAATAAAGTTGGAAAATTTAGAAATTAATAAAAATGATATGATAAATGATGTTATCCTTGGGGAAAAATTAAAAATATATTTTTTGTTGTATAATAAACATAATATTCTTAAAAGTTCTAATTTTTTGGAATATTCTAGCTTGTACTTATCATATATTCTTATTGAAAATACCTTTTATAACCTGTATATATTATTTCTATAACCAGAACATTTTTTGGAATTTTTGCCTTTGAGGTATCCTCGATTCGAGCTTTTCTTTTCGATAGAATCCAGCACTTACTACGCGGCGCATTTTATTTCTTTGTCAAGTTTGCCAGACCAAAAACTTGGTCCGTCGCTTTGGATTGCGGTCGAGCGTCGCCCTCTGGCCTCCATACATCCTGCAGAAGGCTCACCACCAACTCGTCCTTGCTGCCGAAACTGGAAGCGCTGCAGGCGTATATTTTTTTTTGTACTTTGGATGCAACGGCAGCCACCCCGGGGCCTTGAAATTTGATAAATATGCGTATTAGTTTCAGTCCTGCATCCAGAGTCCTGCTGCTGCTGCTGCTCCTGCTCCTGGCAAAGAGAGCAAAGCTCAAATAAAACTAAGAAATGGCCCCAGGCGCAAATTCTACTTAAATTGTGCTTTAAATTAATTTTCTCCCGGCCAAGGACGAGGCCAGGCCGAGATTGTGAGCCTGGACCAAAAGCCGCTGACTGGGTCCTTGTGCAGGCAAATTGGGTGGCAGGACAGGCAGCAGGACTCGGTCTCAGCAAGTTGCCAGCACAATAAACTGCTTATGCAAAATCAATAAGAAGTGCTGATGATGCTCCGGGCGGAGGGCTTGTCCTCGAACAGGAGTTCCCGACGAGACGCCTTTATCACCTTTTCTGATGGTGATGAGCCCAAGGACCCCAAAAAAGGGAAGAAGCGTCAGCTGAATAGTTTGCTCAGAGGTACTTTAGGCTATTTAATTTCAAATTATCCTGTCATATATTTATTATATATTCGAATATTCATTTTAAGTTAATTAAGTACAAGAAACGAAAACAGGAAATGATCTTCGGTTTGAAAATCGATCATAACCAAGTCGAAAATTCATTAATTCAAATAAAGAAAGCTGATCGGGTCTGGTTTTTATAGGGTTAATAAGTCTGCTTATTTAATTTCACATTTTTATCAATGGATTTCTTTTTTTTTTAATTTGGAACTTGAAGAAAGTCCTTATGAAATTTTGAAAAATGGTTAAAAAAATGTATTTTGTGTCAGACATCGAGTTTTGATGCTGATCAAGAATATATATGATAAATAGGGACGAAATTAATTGCTTTGCGTTCAATTTTAAAAAAATTGTGATGAACCTTTTAATTATTCGTAATTTTTTGTACTAAAAATATCATTTGGCTGGATGGCCCATTTTTTTGCCAAGAAAATCTTAATTTTTTTGAAAAATTAAAGCATAAAAATATCGAAAACAGCCAAAATATATGTAAATCTTCTGAAAATATTTATTATCACTGCAAACTTATTAATCTAATATTACATACTCACCTGGCCCACCCCTTTCCCCATCAAATGAAATACACAAACCTTGACTTTGATCTCGTTATTAGTTTTTATTATTATTATTAGCAATTTGTCCACTTAATTCGATTAAACTTTCATGCTCTGTTTGCTTTGCTTTCGGTTTTTTACTTTCTCAAGTACACATAAATGATATATATATATATATATATACTTTTTTTATATATATATATAACTGGGCTGTCCCGCCATCTGCTTGTCTTTGATATAGTTTCATCTTTTGCCACAAAAATTGCATATCATATGTGTGTTTGTTATGATTAATCATAGTTTAATATTTATCATTTTTTATATATATATATATTTTTTTATATATATTATATAAGTACCAACTACAATACTTTAATATCAGACAATGTGAATCCCCTTCTACTCGTGGGTGTGTGTGATTGTGTGTGTGTGTGTGCTCAACATAATAATTAGCAATAATCAAAAGTGGATAATTCCGATCGGCCCTCGAGTATTTTTTGAGTATTTACAAAAAATCTAAGAAAAAAATGCTGTTTTGTGTTTTGCTTGGTTTTTTTTTTTTTTTTTTGATTATATTTATGTGTAATTATATGTTTATATATTCTCCCATTTTTTTTTTGTATTGTTTAGCTTATCGTATGAATAATTCTTCCGTCTGGACACACACGCGCACATGATATATTCGTATTAGTCTGACACATAAAAAAAAACATTATATTATAATTTATAATCTGTGTGTGTGTGTGTGTGTGTGTTGCTGAAGGATATGTGATTAGTGCAGGGACGAGAAGGATACAATTTTGGATTCGCTCTGCGCCCCGTAACATATAAATACATGTCGCTATAAATATATATATTCTCCGCTCGAGTGTGTGTTAATTTTAAGTTAAGATTACGGGGGAAGGGAGGAGAGGTGTGTCCTTGGGTTTTTGTAAATAAATAAACGGCTTCACATATAAACTAATGACTAATTTGGTTATGTTTTTGCGTCTCTCTCTCTTTCGTTAAGTATGCTTAAGTACTTGTTCGTTCTCTCTTTTTGTTATGTTTTAGCGGAAACGGAAGTCAATTTGTCAGCTTGGGGCTAGTTCCTGTTCCTGTTCTTCTTGTTGTTGTTGTTGCATTACTTTTGGTGGGCCCTGCAGTTGTTGTGTTATTTATTTATTTTTTTTAACCAAATGCTAGTTAACAGTTACAAGCGGAAGCCACCAGGATCCTTGGCATTTCTTTTTTTTTCCCCCTGCCTCTGTCTCTGTCTCTGCTGTGTTGCTTATCCACTCAACCGACGCTGCCGCGTCAATTTATATGCTAATGGAGTCTGCATCCTATTTAAAATACATATGCGACAACACGCCCCCCACCTGCCACGCCCCCTATGGCCATAACCAAGCGTTAAATGAACGGCAAAAATTGCAAAAACTGAAAAACAAAAAAGAAATACAGGAAAAATGCAAGGGGGAACCCAATTTATTTAAATATATATAAATATCTGTGCGTGTGGGTTTATTATATATATCTGGATATCTATATATATAAATTAATAGGGGTTTTCATGGCCACATATGCCAACTCCCCCGCCCCGGCCGAAGAGAATGCCGTTGACAAAATTCAGTTAACGCAAAATCTCATTTAAATATGCATGAAGGCAGCCGGCCGCAGTCGCCGAGGCCACAATTGAATTTCTCATTTCATTTCTTTGTCTCTTTTCCGTTATTTTTTTTGTTTAATGATTTTTATTTTTTTTCGTTGAATATTATTTTCTGCATTTATTTAAGTTTATTTTTTTGGCACGCTTCAGGTAAAGGGTTTACCCCCAGCCCTAATAAGCTCTCAGAGTGTGGACTTTTTGAGTGGATTTTTAAGAGAGTTATAGATCCTGAAACAGATCCTGATAAAGATACTGTATTAACTGGTTTTAATTGCAAATTGAGTGATTTTAAATGATTATTTTTCAGTCGGAATTTAAAAGGAATTAAAAATATTCTTGGCACAGAAGAATAGATCATTTAGGTTTGAATTTAGTTTGTTATTTAAATTTGAAGTAAATGAATTCAATTTAAATAATTTAAGGTAAACATTAATTAAGAAAAGCTAATCAAAAACTTCTTAAAATTCCATTAATTCATAAAACGTAAAGATCACTGTTCTTTGCTGTTTTCTGAAATGCTGACAAAGTCCTTTCAACTGCATATGCCATATACCCTACCATATCTCCCAGCAGCATTCATAAAAAATGTGCATAAATGTATCCAGTTAACAGTTGACAATTCTGCATTTATCTGACTGCAGGATACGCAGGACAACCCACCCATTGCCTCTCCCTCTGCCATGTTTGGCCGTGTTTTTGCGGTGCAAACACGTGTGCTTGTGACTCATACGCCATGTTGGTCGTTGGACCTGGATTCCAAACCCGATCCCTAGCCCAGATGCCAGATGACAGAGCCAGAGCCAGAGCCAGAGCCAGAGCCGGGCTAATTATGCATCTCTGGGGGGGGGGGAGGGAGACAGGAGTGGGTGCAAACACGGCTCTCGGCTTAAATGCCGCAGCATGTTAACTGTCCAACTCTCCACTCGCCACTCTCTCGACACATGTGTTGGCCCCATTTTGATTTATCATACATCATGGTCACGGTCAGACCTGAATAACTTGCGAGTGGGAATGGGAATGGGACTGGGAATGGTCGCAGCGACATCGGACATCAGAATCGGACAGAGTGACAGACAGACAGACAGACAGACAGACAAAAGGCTATAGAGCTGCGGCTGTAGGTGTCGTGGCAAAGTCAGCTAAAGATCTCGATACTCGACGGATTCGATGGCTGGCAGGCAGAACATAAACACGAAAATAAATTCATTAAAACATTTATCAAGTTCGACACTTGGCTGTCATATATCATGTTACATTTTGAGACCGAAACATGTTTAATCCGCAGCAACATTGAAAAAAAAATAAAAATAAATAAATGTAACTGCACTGAGCGAAGGGGAGCGTGGCAAGTGGAGAGTAGGGAGAATACAGTGTAGAGTGGAGAGTGGAGTTGTAAAAAGTAGAGAGTGAAGAGTGAAGAGTGAAGAGTAGCGAGTGAAGAGTGAAGAGTGAAGAGTAGCGAGTGAAGAGTGAAGAGTGAAGAGTGAAGAGTGAAGAGTAGCGAGTGAAGAGTGAAGAGTAGCGAGTGAAGAGTGAAGAGTAGCGAGTGAAGAGTGAAGAGTAGCGAGTGACAAGTGACGAGTGGGGAACATATCAATGGCTCTACCCACGAAGTTCGTTTTTACGCAGAAAATTAAAAATATCATTTATATATACCATTTTATATCAGCTTTTCCCAAGACTTGATATATAGAAAATTACAAAAACAAACTTAGGCACTGCCACCCATTTCTCTCTGTGTAATTTCAGCCTCTGTGTAGCTCAATCTTCTGTTTGTTTCTGCTGTTTAATTTGAGTAACGTGTTTCATGTTGTCTGTAGCTTTGCTGTTGTTAACCGTGATGCATTTCGATCGGTACAGTAGGCACAAGCTAAGGGGAAAATAATAAGCTAAAAAGAAAAACATCTGTAGGCATCCTGAAGCAAAGTTAAAAAATTAAAACTAAAATTTCATAATGTTCAAAGAAGTAATGTATTGTATTCTCTTGTAGTTTTGATTCATTGGGAGGCTTCACCGTGCTTAGAGGCTCCCCTGGTTTGGGCCTCAAGTGTGCGTGGCCTACACTGGGCTCGAAAAACGAGTTACAAATAACAAATAACACCTCGCTTCTCGCTCTTGACGCCTTCGCGGTCCAAGAGGAGACAGTGACAGCGACAGCGACAGAGACAGGTTGCGTTCGCAATTTGCATGCATAATTCAAATCGAAAATTAAATCCAGATAAATGCATTTTAAATGCGTGTTCGTGTGTGTGTTTTTTGTCGTTTCATTTATTGATGCATTCATCAAACAAATTGTTATGCAAAAGCGCGTGAAAAATCAACTGGCGAACTGTCAATAAACATGTGCATAATTATGGCCAAAACTGTTTGCATAAACTCTTGAGAAATGTATATGATAATATCAAAAAAAATAAAAGATAGTAGAGTAACAGCGAATATAAACTATGGGCAACAATGTGTGGTAGCTGCTTTTCTTCCTTTTTATTTATAGAAGGAAAAATTATTTATGGAGGAGAGTTTTAGTTTTCTACTCGAATTTTCCTTTAAATAAAAAATTGAATTAACATAGAAATCGTTATCTACATGTTTGATTTAATTTGCTTTAGTTTTTTGTCACGATTTAATGAATTAAAATATTAAATTAAAGGTTTTTCCAGGGCTTTTTTAATCAAGCTTCTATTGTTGACTTTTTAGGAATTAAAATTAGGTATTTTCATGAATGATTTTACTAACAACAAAAATTAGTAATAAATATTGAAAAAATAAAAAATTTATTGGGGCAAGTGGCACCCCTTTTTAAGCACGCCACTGGTTGCATACGAGAGGCTGGCATCTGGTCAAGGCTTGTGTTGTTGGTTTATGACTGCACTTATGTGTTGCCTGTGTCTAGGCCCCCCCCCTCTGTACCTCCCTCCCCCCTTGGGAAACATAACCCCCCCCTTCCCGCTCTGTTTTTCCGATTGACAACTGTTTTTTATGGGCTATGGACACGCTGGTAACTGTAATTAGCATTTGGCGATTTATAAAGAGTCTTCCTTTTTTTTTGGAACTCCATATATGTTTTTTAATATCTGTCGGAAGTCGGAAGATGCTGGTTGTGTGTGTGTGTTTGTGTGTGTGTGTGCAGAGCGTTTTATGGACTTGAAACGCCACTGCAGGTGGTAGCTTATCTAGGCAGGATTATTATATAGGCTTTTATATAGTGTGACTCGAACGATTCTCTGTTAAGGGGGAAGAAAATGGGGCCTCGTTTCGTTTCGTTTCGTTTCGACTTAAGTTGGGTTTTAGGTTGGAGTTTTGGATTAATTAATTTATAGCATGATGCCGAAGAAGGTCAGAAACTTGAGTAAACTGTACAATTTATACAAAAACCGATACCTAGCCAAGTGTGTGAAATTGAAATCCGCTCTGACATATTCCGTTTCCGGCTCGATTCAACTGCATTTGCGTGCCCTTCGCTGGAAGCGCTTCATGCGCAGCGACCACTCGTCCTTCCATTCCAGGACCACAGAGCTGGGTCCAATGGCCAAATAGCCAGGCGCCGCTTCCGAGTCGCGTCCAAGGATGAGATATGATCTGTGAAAATAAGAGTAGAATTCAAGGGAATATATGTTATAAGTTAAGGTTTTCATCTCTGTTTCTCTATATAAATATAATCTTTAAAAGATATAGTATACTCACTTATTCAGCTTGATTTTGGGACACTGGCATTCGATGCTCTTGCGTGGCACCAGCAACATCATATTCCCACGTCCCAGCAGGGAGCTAGTAGTGCCCGACATGGGATTCCGCTTGAATATGGTCTGGATGTTGATCTCATACTTGTAGATCTCATTCTGCCGCTCAATGGAGAACTTCTCGGTGCTAATGTCCTGGGAGGCGCGGTCGTGGCCAATTACCTTGGCCAAAATAGCTGCAGGAAAGATACAACTTAGAGCCAACTCTTGGCCATCGAAGGAGGGACACAACTCACCATAGTCTTCCATGCAAAACTTGTTGAGATTCAGCTTCTTGGGACTGGCCTTGCACTTGCCGCAGTCTGTGGAGGAAAAAATACAAATAATAAGAGATTTCCTTTCAGTTTCTTTCAGTGCACTTCACTTACACTTTTTCATTTCCTCGGCCTGTGAACCACCGCCATCCTTGTAGTCACCTGTGCCGCCTCCTCCACCGCCGCCACCGCCGCCGGCGCTCTCAGCCTGGATCATATTGGCATTGGTGGGCACCTCTGTGGAAGGTGGTATTAAAAAAAGGATTAGTTAAGTTAGGTTTAGTCTCAGTCAGGACTATTAGAAGAACTTACTAATGCATGGCGCCACATGAGAGCGCGTCTGCTGATAGCCTCGGGCACAGCGATTGCAGGTCAGTCCGGTGACGCCTTCCTTGCAGGGACACTGGCCACTCAGGTGGTTGCACGTCTTGCCCGTGGAGCCCACCGGGTGGCAGTCGCAGCCTAAGGAGCAGAAGGACACAAAAAAATGGCTGTCAGTGTGGTCCTCATTAGGTCCATCTATCTAACCGCCCAGCTGTCTGTCTGACAGACGGCTTACGAGACCGCTGATTGATGACAGCCTGTTATCAATAAACCAGGGGCGAAAAGGAACGCTAGAAGAAGCTAAACAGGACAAGGGAATACTCTTTCTGGGACTAAAAGAAGGTGTAAGCTGAGGGTATTCGTTGGAGGGGGGTTTAAAGAGCTTTTTAGGGCGTATTTTGAATAAACTATTCTCTAAATAATTCCCCAAGGAAATAACCTAACAATTATGTCTAAAAAATCCCTCTCAACATTTTCTAAAAAACCAAAACTCCTTTGTTGAAAGTAGAGTATAACCACGACTTTGTGTCGCCCCCTTATTCAATCAGGACACGAAGGACTTACGCTTGCAGACTTTGCGGTGATTCGGCGGCTTGGTGGCATCTCGGTAGTATCCCTCGCGGCAATAGTGGCAATAGCGACCCGTGGTATCGTGCTGGCAATTGTAGCACACTCCGCCGGACACACGGCCGGACAGCTTGTACAGCTCCAGGTTGAAGCGGCAGCGACGGGCATGGCCATTGCACTGGCACACTGTGGAAAAAACGGAAAGTATCCATGATTAGAAGGGGTTCCTGGGCTAATGGTAAAAGTATAGTACAAATAAATAGGATTATGTATACCCTAATATTATCCATAATCTTTGCCCGGGCATAAAGTGTCAACAAATTGCTGGCCATCCTGCCAAATTACCGTCATGGCCTAACGAGCTTAACCCGCTCCTATTTGGCCATTTTGCCATTTTATCAAGGATAACGGCCGCCCGGTCAGTGGAGCCGAAAGAAACCTAATCATTTAATGGCAGTCCTTGCCAGGCTATAACATTTTTCTCGGCTTGCTTTTCCAGTGGGTTCTGGTGGGTCCTGATGGGTCCTGGTGGGTGTGGGGGAAAGCCACCCCCTTTCATAAATAATTAATAATGATAGGAAACTGTTATGTGCTCTATTTTTCGGACAGGTGCGGGGGCAGCTTCCCCTGGCTATGATTGATTATTGTTGCTGCTGCTGCTGCTGCTGCTTTTGCTCCTGCTGCCTTGATTGATGAAAAATGCTGGGAAGGATGCCCGGAACGTGGGCCACCTTTCATTTTTATTTATTTATGGTCTTATTTGGCGCTGTTGTTTATCGATTTTGCAGACTGACTGACCCACGCAGCAGCCAGCCACCCAGCCCACTCTAATTGCCCGTTGTCCTAATGTCCATTTAATTAGTTGGACAATATCATAAAATAATTTTAGCAACTAATTGGCAGCACTTGACTGCAATTTATGGTGTTCCAGGGACTCTGTCCTGCGTTGGCTCCTCTTTTCTCTGAACTTGCGCCTTTTGACCAGACCAGCTTTCTCCTGTTCTCCCACTCCCACTCCCGCTGGCAAAGGCATTAAGCGTGATTTATACACAAACACACTCAAACATACACACGTGGCTCTTTGTGCGAGAGACACAGTAGAGGATATACAAAAAAATGATACAAAAATTATTATAAAAACTTAATTTGGATTAAAAAATTCCTAAATTTAATGATATTCCTATGACTGAACTTTAAGTTCTTTTAGGGAAAGAGTTTCACAAAACTTTAAGCTGAAAGGGTCACACTGTCAAGCGTAATAAATTAATTTTTATTAAAATATGCTTAAATTCAGTGAAATTAATATGAATAAACCCTTTAACTTATTTTGGAGTAGAGTTTTTCGAATCTTTAAGCAGAAAGGGTCACACTGTCAAGCGAAATAGCTGCTGTGTTACTTAAATGTCACTCAATTAATATTACATTTCAATTTAATAATAAATTCACAGATTGTGTTATTTTATTCGAGGGAATTCTTCATTCTTCAAATATTCCGCTGATTTTTTGAGTTAAAACGGTCATACTGTACAGATAATTATTTATTATACTACCCAAAATGCATATTAAATCCCTATAATTAATTTTATTTTAAGAAAATGAAACCTTTCTTTAAAGATTCCTCTAAAATGATCACATTAACAGATTAAATCATACCTAATAATATCATTCTTTAAATATTTCTCTGAAATCATCATATTAACAGATACCTAATAGTATACCCTTTGCTGTTGCTGCATAAATGTATGTTCAGGGATTGTCCGCCAATGCCCACGCATGAGCGCCTGTCGAGGATTCGGGGTTTCAGGGATGGGATGAGATGTGATGTGATGGTATTGGGTTGGGATGGGATGGGACGGGACTCGGGGCTGTGGTGATTGCCTTTTGTGACTGGTGCAACTATTGTGATTGCTGTTGCCTCATATTTTTCATATCTTATGTCTGCATCATCGACGTGCCAAGGGGGAAGCGGCCAGGCCGGAGGCTGACAACAAAGGAGCCAGTCTCGACTGAAGGGGGGAGCTGGAGGAGGAGGATGGAACAGGAAGACAACGCGGATGGCCGTTCGCTTATTTGGCAAATAATAACAACAGCACCAACAATGGACCCCCAAAGGCAGACGGCCCGAAGATGAGGCGGCATCTGGAGCTGAAACTGGAGATGGAAATGGAGCAGAAGGAACTGGAGGAAGTGGAGGAACTGGAGGCTGCTGCCCGGAATACTTATCGACGAACCTTATCCTGGCAGCAGGCGCACAACATGTGCTATGGCCCATCCATATTGTCATCATCATCATCATCGCTCGTTCGAGTCGTTGTGGTCGTTGCACAAATTAAAATGAATTTTATTTTTACTTGACACTCGACTTTCCCAGGAAGCACTCGAGCATGGCGACTTTGGAGGCTTGGCGAGAAATACTAAAGACTTGGTTTGGGCAAGAGAGTATTTCTAGGTCGCCAGTGGCCCAACTATTGATGCTCCCCCTCAACGAAAGTGGACATCTCATATGGATTTCTTTATTGCTTTTCATCTTCCATCAATATGAGTCCCTTAAGGAGCTGTTTTCCCACTACTTCCCACTTAATGATAACAATAATGATAATAAGACGCGACCCTGGCCCTGCATAGCTTTGTATATATAAATATATATATCTATTGTCGTGGGATTGCCATTGACACGCATTGTAATTTAGTTGATATGGCGGAACGTTGGGCCTGGAAAGCGGGGTCCATAAATTCCAAAGGCAGCAAGACAATTAGAAAATGCCGAGCTACCCGAAAAAAAAAATCAGACACAAAACTGGCAAAGCTGCCGAAGCTTAGCCAAAGTAGCACATAAATTTTCTGAAATTAAACCAAGCGGATCGGAATGGAAATGGGAACGGGAATGGGAGGCAACAGCACCACCAGCAGCAGCAGCAGCAGCAGCAGCAGCAGCAACAGCAGCAGCTCCGATCAGACTTAATTGGACAACAATAAAACGCATTTTTACGCGAATTTTCTTCACAGTTCATTTGACTCGTGGGCCGGCCCCCATTACCTAGCGTCTACATTTTCCGGGGAAATCTTTGCTGGAAAATTTGCACAAACAGATTTTGATATACGAGCAGACGGGGCCAAGGCCCCAGACCCAGACCCACCAGCGAAAAGAAAATTTGCAGGCGGTCGAGAAAAGAAAAGTTCATAATTTAGCTGCAATTTTAATTAAAAGCCAAACAACAGTCAGGGGAAGCTATCTGGGGAAATGCAGAATGCAGAATGCAGATTGCAGAATGGAGAATGGAGAAACGAGAAACGGGAAACGGAAAATGTAAAATGGAAAACAAAACACAAAAAACCCAAAAAGTGGTAAGGCAGATGTGCGAAACAGCTCACAGCTCACAGCTCACAGCTCACAGAAAGGAAAACATGTGAAAATCATTTTGCACCAAGCAGTGGAAGAGGCCCGGCGCCGACAGATAAGCCGGGACAGGGACAGAGACCGGACTGGTCCAGGCACAGGCACTGGCACTGGCACTGGGCACTGGCACTGGTGGTGCCACTGCCATAAGTCCGCCCGGATTCGCAAGTCGACGGCTCTGGGAGTTATGTGCCCGTTTGTTGTAAAACGGCACCAAAATTATGGTCGAAAACCAAACAGGCCTCAATTGCCAAAGGGGAAGCGAGTGCGCGCGGCCAGTTGGTCTTACCCAGCCTCAGCCTCAGCCTCAGCCTCAGCCTCATCCTCAACCACAGCCCCATCTCCATCTCCATCTCCACCATGTCATACCATCTATAAACTGGCTACAAAATGTCTAAATTTTTTCCATACAATCGTATTCCATACGTAACGCAAAGAGAGAAGAAAAGTGGGTGGGACCCCAGACTGGGAAAGACAGACGGCGGGAAGTAACACGATATGATATGATCTTGGAGTGCAAAGCGGCGCCACAGAGTGTGTGTGTGTGTGTTGTTGTGGAGAATTCTCCGGAGTCTTCCAGTGGAACAATGTTGCCGAAAGTAAGCGAATGTTCCCATAAATCATAGCCACCAAAGAGAGACTCGCGATAGTCGGAAATGGGTTAGTCAGATGGGGCGGCAGGTATAGATACCGGAATCCCATAAAACAACTACATAATGCATAATGAACCCTAAGTAACTATTACTAACTGTGGTATGTTACCATTAGCCATGGTATTGTATTTATTATTATAATTTTACTAAGACTTAGACTTTGGGAAGAAGAGTTTGTGAAGAAATATATTTATAAACTTGCTTCGGAATTGAAAGCAAGGCTTTTTTAACTTAGTTTGATTTAGGATTTTTCTAAAAAATATCGCTTAATAAAATTTTAAGAACAAAATCTATTATTTAAAAAAAAAATCGATAAATATCGATTTAAAGAACAAAATTTATGATTTTCCCTAAAAATATCAATAAATAAGGATTTTAAGAACTGAACTTATGATTTTTCCAAAAAAATATCAATAAATAACGATTTTAAGAACAAAATTTATGATTTTCCCAGAAAAATATCGACAAATATCGATTTTAAGTACAAAATTTATGATTTTCCCTAAAAATATCAATAAATAAGGATTTTAAGAACTGAACTTATGATTTTTCCAAAAAAATATCAATAAATAACGATTTTAAGAACAAAATGTATGATTATCCCAGAAAAATATCGACAAATATCGATTTAAAGAACAAAATTTATGATTTTCCCTAAAAATATCAATAAATAAGGATTTTAAGAACTGAACTTATGATTTTTCCAAAAAATATCAATAAATAACAATTTTAAGAACAAAATGTATGATTATCCCAGAAAAATATCGACAAATATCGATTTAAAGTACAAAATTTATGATTTTCCCTAAAAATATCAATAAATAAGGATTTTAAGAACTGAACTTATGATTTTTCCAAAAAATATCAATAAATAACGATTTTAAGAACAAAATTTATGATTTTCCCAGAAAAATATCGACAAATATCGATTTTAAGAACAAAATTTATGATTTTCCCTAAAAATATCAATAAATAAGGATTTTAAGAACTGAACTTATGATTTTTCCAAAAAATATCAATAAATAACAATTTTAAGAACAAAATGTATGATTATCCCAGAAAAATATCGACAAATATCGATTTAAAGAACAAAATTTATGATTTTCCCTAAAAATATCAATAAATAAGGATTTTAAGAACTGAACTTATGATTTTTCCAAAAAATATCAATAAATAACAATTTTAAGAACAAAATGTATGATTATCCCAGAAAAATATCGACAAATATCGATTTAAAGAACAAAATTTATGATTTTCCCTAAAAATATCAATAAATAAGGATTTTAAGAACTGAACTTATGATTTTTCCAAAAAATATCAATAAATAACAATTTTAAGAACAAAATGTATGATTATCCCAGAAAAATATCGACAAATATCGATTTAAAGAACAAAATTTATGATTTTCCCTAAAAATATCAATAAATAAGGATTTTAAGAACTGAACTTATGATTTTTCCAAAAAA